>CAJNJA010065920.1:2276-22887 GCA_905231915.1 Symbiodinium necroappetens
AGCTCGTTGGTCCCCTGCTGACATGGTGCTTCTTGTTCACGTCCCCCCGTGAAGGTGCTCGGCCAACATGCGTCGTCGTCTATGGCTTTGGTCCGACATGTCCCCTTCTTCGTCGGAGGGGCTGCGGGGTCGTCTTCGTGGTACTCCGCGCGGCGAAGTCGAGGCTCTTGCTGTGTCCCCCAAGCCATGGTGTCTTTCTTGGTACCACCAGGGCTCAGGTTGCCACTGTCGTTCCCCACCAGCAACTTCTTCAGGGGTGACAGCCGCTATCCCCCGCACGAGGTTCAGTGCAGCTTCCTGTATTGTCGGCAGCATGTGCGGCGGCCACGTTCTGAACGCAGGAGACTGCGCAGGGTCTCGACTGCTCTGTACCACTCCGGGGCAGCTTCAGTGTGCATCAGGGTACTGTTCCCCGCTCCACAGTCCAGAGATATCACATTCGCCGGGTGTGTGAGCGAGTTCCCCGTCAGCAGCGTTTCCAGCGCCTCCGTAACGGCGATGAGTTTCGCCCATTGCGATGTCCCCCCAGGGTTCCCCGACAGGATCTCATTCAGCACCTCCCGCAGCGGAGTCAGGATTGGGGGCAGTTGCACATGCACTGCGATATTGGCTTGCTCCAGCGTCCCAAACCAGTCGATGAGGGCAGCAACTTGTGGCGCAACCATGGCATACGACACGTGGACCTCACCTCCTTGGGCGAGGCAGCGTCTAGCTAGTCCCCCTAATTGTTGTGCTGCTTGTAGTGCTGCTGCCGTCACTGCATTGTTGCCGTCCCCCGCTGCATGGGCTATGTTCTGGCCCACCGTTCCATGTTGCATGCTCTGGCTGTCTTCTAGCTGTGCAGCTGTTGGTGTGTCGACCAGCAGGTCAATCAGTGCTGTGTCTGCCGCCGCGACTATCTCTCTGCTTTGGCTATCGTCCCAAGTTTGGGCGATCCTGCGGATGGCGATGAGCCCTTGCTCGACTCGTTCCCATGATCTGCTACCGGGTCGGCTCGACCCTTGTGCTGCTGTAGTGGGATCGTGCGCAATGCTGCTTTGTGCGTTCGTCCCCATCATGTCTGTAGGGGGAGTCGGGTTAGGTGTGGTTGGTGTGAGCTGTTGTGTTTCGGTCATCGCTGCATCTGCCTGAGTTTTCTGCTCCCCCCCATATGTCTGTTGCCAGGAGGTCTGCATGAAGCTTTGTGCGTCGGTGTCAGCCATGCCGGTGGTGCTAGTGGTGGTGGTGGTGTTGTAGTTCTCGTTGTTGGTAGCCGTGGTTGTGGCGGTAGCTGTGGTGGTGGTGGTTGTGGTTCCTGTGTGGTCACTGGGTGTGTGTGGGGGATGTCTATGTTGTCCAAGTTGTCTACCGTCGTGGAAGGTCCCCACGGAGTGGGGTGTAGCGTCGGCTGCAGTTGCTGAGGAGGAGGCCGTGGCACTGCTGCTGTTGGCTGCTTGGGCTGCTGCCTGCCTCTCTCGCTGCGACCTTCGAAGGTCTCTGCCATCCGAGAGGATGTTGTGGTGCTCCCGCTGTGGCTGTGGCTGCTGAGTCTGCTGTGGCGGCTGTGACCGTTGGCTTGATGGCTTCCCCAGTGCATTGGGATAGTAGCTTTGTGGTGGTTCATGCGATGAGCTTGAGCTTGCTGATGCTCCCGACCTCGTCGTCTGCTGCGGGTTGTTGGGTGTCTTGTCTCGGCTTTCGGTCTGCATCGGGGCAGGGGCTTCGCTGTCTTGCTCGTTTGCGTGCTCCGGGATTGTCGGGGGGATGTCCCCCTTTTGCTTGCTTGCTCTCTGTCTGCTGGCTCGCCTGTCTGCTGCGATCATGTTTCGGCGTCTCTGTCGGAGTTTTCCAACTGGCGTGGGGGCGTCGGGTGAGAGGAGTTCCACGCGGATATGCCAGCCATCGTCCTGCCTTTCGAGAAGGAGTCGGTCGCCAGGGGTCAAAAGCATTGTGTCCCCCTCATAGGCAATCGTTGTAGGAGTAGCTTCGATGTCCAACGTCCACAGGTCCGCCGTGAGAAACTCCATCACTCCTTCGGTGCCTATGGAGATCGCAGGTGCGTCTGCCACTGGCCCTCCATCTCCCTCGATCACAGTGGTTGGGAGGCTCCCCGGTTCACGGGGTTTTCTCTCTCCATCCGATCTAATGGAGATTCGCCATCGACCTTCTCCGAGGGGAGTGACTTCAGCTTCAGCATAGCCGGAGAGTGGCACGTGCGGGGGTCGGTGGTCCCCCTCCTGGTCGTCCTCTTGATCTCCTTCTGGATCATCCTCTGCTTCTGCTTGTTTGTCGTCCCCCGTCTCGGGGTCGGCTGCAGCTGTAGCTTCCTGTTCTGGGTTGCTGGGTGGGGCTTGAACCGGTTGGGCTGCTGGAGGCTTCGGCTTTGCACCTTCCGTCGGCTGACGGCTATCTCTTGCGGTCGAGGGTGCCAGGCGATGCACACGTAGTCCCCATCCTTTGGGTGTGAGTTCGCACATGAACTGGTCTCCTTCCACTAGCAGCATTGTGTCTGGCTCGAAGTCGTCAAGGTCCGGAAGGTTGACGATTGTGAGCAGCCAAACATTGTCCCTCTCCATCGGTGCGAGGCGTCCGATCATGCCTGCTGTAAAAGGCGGTGCTCTCTCCAGCGGTCCGAACTGTCCCAGCTTCACTGTTTTAAGGGGTGGGAGGCCGGTGGACGACCGTCTGTTTCGTCGGCCTTCAATCTGGATTTCCCAGCAGCCTTGGGTCAGCTGTGTGAAAGTTACCTGCCCCCCGATAGTGGGGAGCTGGAAGTCCGGAGGCAGGTCTCCTTGGTATGTCCCCGTCTGGGAAAGTGCCCATTCTGCTTGTGCTTGCCTCTCACTTGCTGCTGCTCTGCTTTGGCTCGCTGCCGCTGCTTCGTTCGCTTCTCGGTTCCATCTCTCGTATGGTGATTCTCGGCTTCTCTGCATGTATTGGGCTCGTGCTTCGGAGGCTCGTTTGGTGTCAGTGGCCTCTTGCGACGGGAGGTCACTGCTCTGCTGAGCCGGTTCCTCTGGCTTAGTGTCTTGAGTTTGCGCCGTGGGTGTCCCCACGGTTTGGCTGTTGTTGCTGGGTTTGCTGTCTCGACTGGAGGTGGGGTTTGCCGGAGTAGCGGGGCTCTGGGGTGGCGCGGAGCTGCTGCTGGCTTGTCCAGTTGCTGTGCTTCTGGGTTCGAGGTGCTTGTTGAGCAGCTTGCTCCAGTCTTCGCGGGCTGCATTGGCTGCTTTGCTACCGGGCTGTGCCAGGGGGTTGCTTCCCCCGGGGGACGTGGGGTTGCTGCTGGAGGGGTGTTGCGGTTTGTAAAGCAACCCCCATCCCGGTCCCCCTTGCTGCTGAGGAGGTGGCCTTCGCTGATAATTCCCGCGCTTGTTATGCTGTTTGTACGTGTACTTGCCAGCTTTGTTTTGGACCTGTTGCGAACCGTGTCCCGCACTTGCTTCTGTACGTCTTGTCGACGTTGCTGCCACGGGCCGGTCTCTGCGCCCGTTGCTGTTTCCACACTGCTGTGGGGGGTCCTGCTGTGGAGGGGTGCTGTTGCCAGGCGCTGTTGACTCTAATGGGGCGGAGTCGGCTGGCGGGGGGTCCTGTGTGGTTGGTGTTGGTTGCTGCGATGGGTCCCCCGAGACCTGCTCGGTCTTGTTGTCCACTGTTGCACAGCTTGCAGTGTTCGTTGGTTCAGGGTTGGCGGGCTCTGTTGCCTGCTCAGGCTGGGTTTGCTCTTCGACCTGTTCGGCCTGCTGCTGTGTGTGTTGTTGTGTCGCAGCTTGGGCTTGGAGTAACGGCGATTCTGCAAGCAGGCTCGCAGCTTGTTCTTGAGTGAGGGCCCACGGTGGCTGCTCGGGGAAAGACGGTCTGGGTGGTCTGGATGTCCGTGGGTTGGAGGGCTCCTGCGCCTGGCTGCGTGTGCGAGGCGTAGGTGGGGGGGAATCGGTGTGCCATGGGTCTGTGTCTGGGTCATACGGTGCCGGGAAACGTACTTCCCAGAGGGTGTTGGCTTTGGGCTGTTGTTGCTGTTGTTGGTGGAAAGGGGGTGTGTGGTGGTTTTGCGGTTGGTGCGATGTCGGCTGCTGTTGCTGGCTGTGTTGTTGGTGGGCCGGCAGAGTCTGTGTTGCTGTCGCAGGGTGCGTATGGGGTGGGGTTGCGACCTGCGGCCTGCCAAACGGTTGTTGGGGGGGGGTTGTGTTGGGCCCGCGCCGGTATGTTGCTGTTGCTGTGGCTGGTATGGTCCCCCAGGTTGGTGGCCAGACGGCAGCATTGGTAGAGTCTGGGGGGCTTGCGCCTGGAGGAGGGGGTTCCCCAGCTGTGGCGTGTAAGTGGGGTTCCGCGGTGGGGAGTTCGTGACAGGGGAAAGGCTGTAGCCACCCCACGATGTCACATAGGCTCCATTCGTTGCTGGATGGGTAGCATGCCATTGGAAATGGGTCGCGGCCACCGGGCTGTAGGATCCAGGTCCCCCCTGTGCTGCTACCCACGGCGGTAGCCATGGTGTGGGGGGGTTTTGTAGGCTTCCCCCAGGTGGGTTGCCCGTTGGGGGGGGCAGTGTTGTGGGACCATGGTAGGCTGGCTCGACTGCGGGTGCTGCCCAGAGCTGCTGCTGCCGGTCGTTCCTTGCTGTGCATTTGCCTGGGGCTGTTGTTGGTGCTGCTGTTCGGCTGGTGTGCTCGCTGTGCGGTCGCTTGGGGTGTTCATCCCCCAGACATAGCTCAGCGCGATCAGTGCGTGAACTGCGGCGGCTTGCTGTCGCATGCTGTGGCTGGGCACTGCTGCGGCAGCGTATGACAGTATGCTGTGGTTCTGCAACTAAGAACTCAATCTCTGCATGCAGGACGAGTATGCAAAAACATAAACGGATTGGGATGTAGTACGGGTAGAGCGTAACCCATGCGATGATGCCGTAGCGCAAAAAGTGCAGGGGTACCGATAGTGCATGATCGATACAATGTCGGACAACATGTTTGAAGACCAAGCGGCAGCGGCGGGTGTGGGTTTCTCGCAGCTCACGGACGGTCCTGACTTGAGCGAAGCTGTGGGTTACCTTTGTCACAGGGTGCATTCCGTGACCTCATCGACTGTATGGCAGTCTTCGAAGATAGCGACATGGTCTGAGGCTGCGGCACGACTGAGTCCTCTTGCTGGAGAGAAAACCCGAAAACAACCTTGAACAAGCCCCAGCCCTATCCCCATGGTCTCTTTGCGTCGTTCTTTTCGACGAAGAGGTCCTCTGCGTTCGCCCACCAAAATCTGTCCTCTGCTCTGGTTTGCCAGTCTTCGCCAGCGATTTCGACAATCTGCCTCTCAACATCGAGGTGCGGATTGAACCTGCGACTGTGGCGGTGTCCCCCCCACGAGGGGGGGATGCTCTGTTCGACTCGCCACCATGCCAAGTTCCGCCATTTCATCATTGCTGATGCCACCTCATCTCCGCGGCTTGCATGGCCGGCCAGACTCCAGATCTGGCTCAAGATAAAAGTGGACCACCGTTGTATGTCATGGCGATGCAGTGCCAATCGCGCCTGCCGAAGGCTTCTCTTGTTCCACTCCACCCAGTCGTCCCCCGCCGGCTTGTGAAGGTGCATGATGGTACGAGCTTGGTTGAGCTGCAGGCTATTTGCACATCTCAGCAAGTATTCGCTGCACCCCCACGTCTGGCAAGCCCATAGAGCACTTTGACGAACCAACACTGTATGGAGTTGAAGTCTCGATCGCAATGGTGCTTTCGACAGAAGTGTCCCCCGATGTTTTCGGAAGGCACCCCGTGCTCGGGATTGCATCTCAGCCACGATCATGGCTGAGTGACCTTTGAAGCTGAGGGGGCTGCCCAGAGCTCGGATGATGTGGTCGGGCCCTTTCGACAGCACCTTGTCCCCTGCGACCGTGAATTCGGTTCCACCGTCTTGGTTGTCGATGATCTCCGTCTTCAGGGGGTGGATGTCAAGGCCCTTCTTTGGCAGGTTCTCCCCCATGCGGTTCAGCATCATCTGTAGGTGGTGTGCACTAGTGGACCACAAATAGCTGTCGTCCATGAAGCTCCCCCCGTCTTCTGGGGGGGGCTCCCCGGTGGTGGGCTTGGCATTCTTGGACTCGGCAATGGATTTCTCCAGATCCTTCGCAATGATACGGCCAAAGGCGATGGGACTATCCGGCGAGCCCTGCCTAACTCCATTGGACTGTGGGAAATGTTCCCCGCGGAAGAAAATCTCTATCTCGGTGGCGTGCAATAGAGAGGCCCATGCTCGCCCCTCCCACGGGCAGTTCCCCCGAACACAAACGTCCTCTTCGATTTGCAAAGCCAAGGCTTCCTGATACACGGAGTCGAAGGCCTTACGTATATCAAGCTTTGCAAGGAACATTGGAATGCCCCAATCGCGAGCCACACGGCATAGGCGGCGGAGTATGAGAATGAGCTCGACTCCTTGGCGTGATCGCCGCGCCCATTGTAGGCGGGAGTCCCCCTGCACCCAGTGGGATACTCGACCAATCAACAGCTGCGAGAAGGTCTTCAGGAGAGCTGAACTCAAAGTTATCGGCCTGGTGTCGCTCCACGATGTGGGTGTCCCCACTTTCGCAAGCAGGGTGGTTATTCCCCGCTCGATGCTTTCCGGTATCTTTGCAGTATACAACATGTCGCTGAAAAGGCTGAGCAAGCGGTCTCGCCAGCAATCGACCGACTCCAAAACTTTTACAGCTTCATGCGAAATGCTGTCCGGGCCACACGACTTGCCGTTCTTCCAGCGTTTGCGGACTGCTTTAATCTCTTCAAAGGTAAACGGCCTCCATGGGTGGTGCTTGCACATCGCGGTCATCCTGTGAAGAATGATGGAGAAACGTTCCCGGACCTTCGCCCCATCTGCCTTGTGGAAGATGCCACCAAAATGTTCGGCAAGCTTGTGCTTCCACTCATCGTCAGCTTTCAGGCCAAGTTCCCAGGCTGAGTTGTGGCGCTCTTGGTCAACTGCTGCTTTGGATCTCCAGAAACCAGCTCCGGCCAGGTCGAGCTTTTCTGCTACCCAGGCTCGGTGCTCCTGACGACGATCTTTGGCGAGCTGCTTCCAGGCTTGTTTTCGGTCCCCCCCGGGGGGCATAGCAAGGATGCGGCGACGTGTCTCCTTGATCTGCTTGCTTTCGCGGTATTTCGCGAGGGCCCGGCCTGGCTCGGTGAGTTTCACGGCAATGTCCGCAATGATCTTCACGGGGTCGGTGTTGCTGACTTCGAAATTGGCCAGCTCTTCTTCAATCGTCCGGCTGTCTCGAAGTCGCCGGGTTCCCCAGGCTTTGGCGGCTTCCTGATCCTTAGGCGTTTGCGGCACTGGTTTTCGAAGAGGGACGTGAACAGGTTCGTGGTCGCTGCGGGCAAGGTCTCTTCGGTCGAGCACATCCCCCGATTCCGTCAGAAGACTTCTGAGGAAGATGTAGTCAAGCCGCCGGGGTTGCATCTGCTGGTTGTAGGGATAGTAGGATGGCTTCGCAAGGTTCTGCGGAGGCAAACGAAAATTTGCCGCTGTGAGAGTTTCCAGCAGCATTTCCCCACGAGCTCCATCGCTGAGCACTCTGGAGCCACGACCAAGCTTGAATGTCTCATTCGCATCCAGGCCTAATAGTCCTCTGGGGTGTTGCTCGAGCTGTTCCATCCAAGAACGCACGATCAAGCTGGCTTCTGATACTGTGGCATGGTGCGGCAGGTGCCCCGCCACGACCACAAAACGGAGCTCTGTGTGTTGCAGCACACAACTGACCCCTGCTTGGAGCAACTTGACTCGGCTGTGCTGTAGATCATCGGTGTGTACAATAGCTGTCCCCCTCCATTCTTCATCTCGCTTGCCGACCAGCATTTGCATGTCGGCACTCTCAAAAACAGTTTTTCCTTTGTCGACGATAACCTCTTGGAGGCAGATAACAAAGGAGTCGCAGAAGGGTTGAATTCGTTCGTCTCGAAGGTCGCGTAGAAGGCGAAGAGCAACATCAGGTGTGAGCCCTCCGACGTTCCACGAGAAAACATGCAAGGCCCTCTGGGAGGTGTCCGTTCCCAGAGGGTGGGTTCTCTTCCTCGATCATCCCAAAGTCTTCTTGAGCTCCTCCCATCTGGACGTGAGAGAGCTCAGGGACAATCCCATCTGTCGTGCGAAGCATACCCAACCAACCCCAACTTTGTCTGCATCCGACGGCGGGCTGAGGACCGCGGAGGCGACTCGAACTTGAGAATACCAGACGTTCCCAGTGCCGAACTCAACCTCAAGTTCACGTCGGTCCCCGTTCTCTTCGAGGATCAGACGTTTGATTTTCCCCGCGAATTGAGCTCGACGGCGGCGTTCAGGGCTTTCGCTCATGGCTGCCCACATGTAACGGTCGCCTCCCTGCTGTCTTTGTCCGGTGACAATGCGGGCTTCTCGAACTCGTTGGAGGGCTTCCCGAACTCGTCGGCGGTATTCGAAGTTGTCCTCCCCCGTTCTAGCGTGTATCGGCACAATCGCAAAACCTCGGCGCAGTCCTGGCACAACTGCTTCTTCAACGTCCAGGTCACATTGGAGTTCGGCGAGGTGTTGCTTGACGAGCTGCAGGGTCGTGCTGGCACTTTGGTCGTTGTCCCATCCTCCCACCACCACTGCGGGGCGGGGGGTTCGGGTCTTGTCCCCCGGAATCTGTTCTTGTGCTTGTCGTGGAGAAAGTAGCACTGGCGAACTTGCCCTCTAGCAATTCTAGGCGTCGGGTCAGGTCTGTGTTCCCCGTGGCTACGCGGTTGATTTTCTCCTCGATGCTGACATGTCTATCCGTCATAGCGTCCAGCAGCTCGGTCGTCCTCTTGACGTGTTCCCCCATGTTCGCTTCGACTTGTGCCACTCGGTGGCCTATCCCGGCCAGGGAGTCGTGGATGCTCGCTGTGATTTGCTGTTGGCTGACCTGAAGGGCTTGTTGCAAGTCTGCAAGGGTGAGAGGGGCGTCGGCTCTTCCCCCTTCCCCCTCCAAGTCGACGACCTCTCGGGCTCGCTTCGGCGTGCCCTGTGCGGGTCCCCCTGGCCCAGTTGATGGTGCAGCGGGAGGCAGGTCTGCCCCTTCCATAGCGCCTGAACTTTGCATTCTCGATGTCGTCGCCGTAGTATCACGTTGCACAACCTCCGGGTTCTTTACGACCTCACGAGGAATTCCCGGATCGTGTTGCGGGACCGGTCCTCCTGTAGGTTCGCCGATCCCCCGGTCGGCGCGGCTGTCAAAGTCCCCCTGGCACAGCACAAACTATGCCTTGAGCTTCGTTCTAGACCACCTCGCTGTCCTGGACCCCTGGCAGGAAGACGTGTAGAATAGCGTTCTCGACGAACAAGACGATGGCGGAGGCGCAGTTCTCTGCTCTCTTGGTCCCCCCGGGTTGGACCTCCCTAGTGCACGTAGATATCTCTCACAGGACAAAGGGGCCGGGAGGTTTGAACCACTCGCGGCTTGAGCCAAAATGGCTACTCTCTCTCTCTCTCTCTCTCTCTCTCTCTCTCGCGGACTCAGAGGTCTGTCAGCCGCGCGGCACCTATTTTCAGAAACTCTGGCCGGCCCTTCGAGTTTTTGACCGTCGCAAGGCCGGATTTACTTCGCCATCTCACGACATGTCAGAGGCGGTTGCGAGCTCGGATGCCAGTCGCACGGTGGAGCTTGCACAGATTTCCCATGCCATCACCGGCAGCGGCGTCCGTCCACGGCTTTGTTGGAATGAAGCAGTATCAAGGTCAACTTCTGATCGCAACTTCCCCCTTTCCGTGCTAGATTTCAGAGAACCCTGAAGCATGCTCCCTTTGGCTTGGGGTGCGGTGAATACATGGACTGGGATTTCACGGCATCGGCTAAAATGCGCAGTGCAGAACTTCGACTTCACAATTCCCCCAGGCAGTGTGCTGCCCTGAACACCACTGGCATTGCTGGGGCGCCTCAGGACGACTCGCAAAGGGGAGCTTCAAAAAATTCAGGACCCTTGATACAAGCCCAAAATGATCAGGTTCAGATCCCAAACCCCAACGGGACCTGCTTTAAAAGAAACCCCTCCGACTGCAAGAACAGCTGTCAATGAGCTTCCCTGAACCTCGACAGTACAGGGATTACCTCCAACTACCAAGACTTCCGTAGACTTACTTCTTCAGCTTCATCTTTCTGAATTCCTTACAGCACTTCCTTACAAGACTATGATGGTCGAAGGTGGGTAAACCTAACCCCAAACCCTACACCACCCTTAAAACAGGGGAAAAAAGCTCTCAACCCTAAACGTGAACCAACCTAGAACCTTTGGGGGGTGAAGCCTCCGTCATGAGGTTGGCCACCAACTGTCGCGCTTTCGGCGGATCTCGAAGGAGCCATCGCCAGTCCTCCCCCAAGCTTTCGATTTCGGCGCTCACAACTCGGACAATCCAGGCGAGGCACGTGGCTACCCATAGGCCCCTAAGTAGTTCCTTTTCGGGATTCCCTTATAGGATTCTAAATATAAATAATATAAACCATAAAAAGGACCTACTTAGGGGCCTGTGGCTACAGGTTGGCTGAGTGAAACTCTAATCCCTGCCTGGCGACAACGCTGAGCACCCCAGTACACATATACAAACCTGTGAAGAAGAGAGAGTCTTCTGCCAGCTCGACTAGTTACAACACGTGGGGGTCAGGAAAACATCACCGAATAGATACAAGATTATGAGGAGGCGGGAGCGCCCCTGACAACGTGTGACCTGACGAAATCTTCAGGTTTTCAGCTTCAAGCATGTGAAACAGATATCTTTTCCGAGGACGTAGAGTTACAAAGCTTTCGATTTGGGGTTGTGGGGTTTTGGGGACACTGAAGCTAGGTGAACCTTTCTGAAATCCCTGCCACAAGGATCCTACCACCTGCAGTCACATTAAATGCTTGCTGAACCTTTCCGGGTTTCCTTCCAAAAAGATCCTACCAGCCTACCACCTACAATCACATTACATAGATAGGTTCGCTTAGTTCCTGCTTCTCCCGTCTAGCAACACTCACTACCGGAATCTTCACAAAACTCAAGCTAGCATGCCCTGAAGAAGCACCGGAAAATCTGACAGCCACCCTGGTCCAAAGCTATCGACAGTGGGAGGCAGCTGATATCTGCCCCAGACGGTCCCGGACGTAGTGGCTTGTTGGCAAGGCATTCAGATGGCAAGAAGACATGGAAAGCCTTCCAGAAGGAGTGGAGCAGAGGGTCTTGTAACATGGCTGAAGCAGTCACGTCTTCGTCCGTGGGCTAGATTGAAAAACTGTTTAGGAAGTTTTCGGCGTAAGGTTTGGAACGAGAATTAGACCCAAGGATGCTCTAATGAAGTTCGACTAAGGTGGTTTTCTTCTGGTAGACATTTCTTCCCCGGGTCAACTGCAGGATACGAATGCCGAAGGCAGCCAGTCAGCCATCCACTGACGGACAGCACTTCCTCAGCAAGCCTGAGCAATGCGTCCAAATTCTGGAAAGCAGCAAGTCATCGTAGACAATGACATCCGGCGTCTGTCGGCGGAGTGAGATCGTCAACGGGAACCTCTGCCGATCAGAAGGACCAGGAGGCCGACCTACTGGCTTCGGGACTTGTGCAGAAGGTCCAGTGCCTCCTGTGCAGTTTCTCTTGCGCGATGCGTTCTTCCGGTCACCAAGCACTCTCGTACCCACATCCCTGGAGGCGCGAAAGCTGGTCATATGTGCATGAGCCCTACAGAGACAGAGAGCATCTGTCTTGTGCGCGGTGTGACTTTCCGGGTGCTCATGTTCGGAGCATAGAGAGTCTGCTTGCATAAGGCATCCACTTCGTAGTGCGCTCAATGCCGAAGACAAAGCCCATGAGGACGTTCCTGAGCGGCATGCCTAAAGAAGCACTACCTTACTTCGGGTCTAAGGCTTCAACGAAAGACTCAACTGGATTTATGTCCTTGCCTGTGTTACTTATTTGCTTCAATAACAAAGAGTGCAACCGACGGCAACAGAACCGGGAAGAGCTGCCCATTTGCTGTAGGGCACGCTTGCCCATATCAGCTGTCAGAAAGGCTCGTGTAGTCGAGCTCTTCATGAGCGCCGTGCTCACTCGCATGCATGTAACTTTGCCCTTTACACACCAAGAAGCTAACAAAATCCCATCCGGAAGCAAAACGTGTTTGACCAGTGGCTCCGTCTGCGTCACTGGAACCGATTCGAGCTGTGCCCCACCTCGGATGGGAGCAACCCGTTTTCGAACCTCCGAACCCTGCAACAAGAACATCAGGGACAATGGATAACGGGACTGGCCAGGGTTGAAGGTGGAAGCCGCTAGAACCTCAACCCTAAACCAACCTTCATGATGTGATTCAGAGCACAAGGTTTAAGTCGCCCCAGCTGGCGTAAAGTCGCCAAAAGCCCTGCGGCACACGGCATGGGAGTGAAGTCACCCCAGGCGGGGTGATGTCAGCCCCACAAGAGCTAAACTTTGGCCATTCCGCAAGGGCACATGCATTTTTGGAGTGTTCGCGGCTTGCACCCAGAATGCCGCGTGCCCTGCGCACGGTGGGTTGAGAAGCCTCATTAGTGCAAGAACACACATGATTAGACGCTGAAACCCCCTGTGTCGATGTTGATTGTCTCTCCAAGTCGCCCCCTTTCAATTGTCAGGATGCATCGCGGACGCTGGGGTTCAAGAGCTCTTCTTCGCAATGTCTATTGTAGAATACATCTCGGCACCGAGTCTGCCAGCGGACGCTGCTTTTTCTTGTCGCGGGAATCGAGCGTTGATTGCGTACCGAGCAATGATCTTGGTTTGTGGTTCTAACTTGTGGGCTACGGCCGCGCGAGCTTGCGCGAGCACTGCGCGACCTCCAACCTTACCCCGACCAACCGGCTGAAAAAACCTGGTACCCGGCACACTTCTCGACAGGTGACAAACCAGCCAATCCCGATGTAGACACTCGATTTCACAATTACCCATAACATCATAGCACCTAAAACCCGCCAGTCTCCATGTAGACACTCGATTCCACGAGCACACGCTCGAGACACACATCAGTTCAACACAACACTTCAAAACCAGCCATTCCCCAGGCAGACGCTCGATTTCGCAAGCACCCACGCAAGAAACACATGAGTGGCATCGCATCGAACGGTAAACCAAAACCAGCCATTCCCGATGTAGACGCTCGATTTCGTAAGCACCTGCTCAAGAAACACATCAACGGCAGCAAGCCGAAACCAGCCAATTCCCATGTAGACGCTCGATTCTGCGACCGGCCGCTGAAGAAACACATCAGTGGCATCGCAGCAAACAGCAAATCAACACCAGCTATTCTTCGTGTAAACGCTCGAGTACGCAAGCACCAACTCGAGACACAAGGGAAAGACCGCGCACAGTAATGGACCGCGCAGAAACTACAGACTGGATGGGGAAACACCATATGATAGAGGTATTGAAAATCAGCCCAAACCCTGCAGTACATGGGGTCGGGGCGGCTCTGCCCCGGCCGGGACGACTTAAACCTACCGCTAGTACCACTCGGCTACGACTAATCGCTCGTTGAAGTTCTTGGTTGGATTAGCCGGCCAGCCTTGTGTTGCCACTCACAACTCGACACAGCCAGGCGATCGGGGCTTGCAGGGTTTTGGGATCCGGGATTCGGGCTTCCATTATGACTTGTTATCGTAAGGCATGGTAAAACCATCGCATCCGAAAAAACTGAACTGGGCAACCGGAGAGGGAGACCAGTGAGGAGCTATGCAAGAGACAACACCAAGACAAGCCCAAAAAGCGCCATTTGACCTCGTCGAATGAAGAAGTCTGTGCTCGGCGTGGATGGCAGAATCCCTCTGGAGGATAGAAGTATCCAAACTTCGACCTCACCCCAAAACCCAACACCCTGCTCTTGTCAAGTCCTCAAGTTGGTCTATCCCAAGAGAAGCATCCCTCACATTGCTTCTGGGTCATGCACATGGCTCATTCTAGCAAGTCAGAGTAGTTTTTGGGGTGCCCGCAATTCTTTGTAAGATTGCAACTGCACTGAATCCACAACGAATGAAACTTTCGGCCATGGAGCAGCCCTGACATGACTTCTGCGTGTATGCGCAGGGGCGCAGGCACTGAATGCAGACCTGGTGATCAATCCAGTTCCGATGCGTCCCATCTCATTGCTATGTTCGCTTGCTTTGTTGAATTGCTTATAGACTGCCTGATCGCGTGACTATATTAGGCATCTTCTGGTCTGTTCACAAGGCGGGTGGTTCCTGTCGACAATGTCATCCCGTGAAGTGCGCAGTCTGTGGTTTGACAGCATGCTGCAGCAGAGTGCTGCCTAAGCTGTGCTTTGTCGTCATGTCCATCCGTCCGCCCCAGGAACTTCGGGTCCAACCACAGCTCCGGCAAAGCACCGAAATCTATGCTGCTGTAATTGCATCGCACCAGCGATCACTTCATCCCGCAAAGACTATAGCAAAACCATCTACAAAGACTACCATTCTTAGTCTTTCTGAAACTGACCATCCGGGCTCCCCGCTTTCACATCGTTGTACAAGTACCTGCAGGTGGGGATGCAATTACCCTGAACAGAGGCACATCGCCACCCGAAGGATCCAGAGCAAAAGCCCCCCATGCCTTGCCAGCGAGGTGTTCGTCGTCGCAATATGTTCGACCTGTTCATAAGGGTCGGCTGAGGGGTCGAAGTCGAAGACAGAACGCATGATGGGGTCCGCGAAAGAAGTACAGGCTATGTCTGCGGCCGATGCGAACAGGTCAACTGCCAGGGGTGGCAAAGAGACCCGGTACTTGAATGTACCTGTGGGCGTAGAATTGTGTAGGGAACCTTTTGTGCGCCAAAAGTGGGTGATCACGACGTAACTGCAGATGTACTGTGAAATGCCTTCCCCGGCCAGCAGAGACCTCTGAAGCTTTGCCATCGCTTAGAGCCTGAACCCACCAGGCCTTTTTCGGGTCTGGCTTTGGTCAACGCAATACTGGGGTCGGAAAAGCGACGAATACCAGCACCCCCCAAGTGCTCTTTATCAGAGCCCTTATGGTCCTTGATAGTGGGTATTTAGGGTATATTAGAGGCTAGTTCGGGGGTGCTGGTAGTCCCCTTATGATCATACGTATTATCATATGACAGAAACCGAATCGAATCATCGAGGTCCCTCTATTCTACCGGGGACATGCCTTGCATGGACGGTGGAGGATTGTCAAAACTGTGATGGCCAACTTAGGTTTAGGGGGATGATAGACTGGTTCGGCGGGCTATGAGCACAGCCAAAAGCAAAGTAACTCCAAGTCGGGTACATATAACTTTCCAGCTCCACTGATCCTCCAAGAAACAGCAGCAAGGTGTCTAGATCGAGTTTCGGTCGCAAGTCGCGGTGTGTTGATGTTTGGGGTGTATCGCGCTGTGATATGGGTGCAAAGAACCAGTGACGACATAATCCAAAAGGGATCTCCCCAACTAAGCTCTTGTTGAATCCTCCATCTAAGAATCCATGCACCCTTAACCTCTATGAGTTATCGACGATATCAAAAAAGCCGATCTCCATGTGCACAACGTTCGGATCGCAGTGCCCAGTAGTACCGGCCTGCAAGCTACCTAGCACATGCTAGAAATCAGTATTTGAGATACGAAAATGGACTACAATATGAGACAATCTATCTCCTCTCTGGCCGAGGAGCAGCACAGGAGAGTGCAGGCAGGTCCTTTTCCCACACGCATGGAACCTGAGTTAAGCGCTGCAAGGGAAGTCTGTTGATTGGGGGTACCTTTTCCAATGCCGAGGGTTGCCTCGGGAAAACGGCCTTTGAAGCCGGCCAGATACCATCCGTCCGCGCCAGCCCGGATCGAACTGTCCTTTTTTATGGCTTCGGCTCGGGTGAAAGTGGAAAAGCCTTGTCATTTTAGCGTGCATTTTTGGTGGGAGGTTCTGGCCTATGCATGACTACGCCAGGTCCCGTTGGTTTAGGCTCCAAGCCGATCGTGACTCCTAGAAACTTGTGGTTCTGACCTTGTGGTGGGAAAGGATTGAGAAGGAGGTGGGGCTCTGACCAATACATCGTGAATAAAATACCCTATAGTTATTGAAACCAACAAGCGTCAATCAATGCAGCCGCAAGAGGGCTAGCCTGGCCTATCTCTCAAACTAGTTGCGGGGTCCTCGAAGGGCTCGATGATCTTCAAGCTGTCCTTCTCAAGTGGACAATAGCAGAACTGAGCAGCCGGTCCAGCGAAACACACACCCAGAGAAGTGCCAGACAGGCATCCGACATCCAGGCAAGAATCTCACGAGTACAAGACAACCTCAGTTATTTTCTTACAAGGTGGGTTTCTCCCTCTCTGCTCCGGCTTTTTCTTATTCACGGTGTGTGCCCTTGTGCGAATCGGGCGTTTCCTTATGCGAACCTGGCTTTTCCTTATGCTCCCCCTTTCCCCCACCCCCAAACCTGGCTTTTCCTCATGCTCCCCTGTTGCACCCTGCGCCACAACTGGCTTTTCCTTTTACATATGGAAAAGTCGAATTAAAGTCAACGAAGCCAACGATATCTTTTTCTCACACTCCTTGAGCCTCAGCACAGCATACTCCGATCAGTCTTGACTTGCAAAGCTCACCACGTTGTGGATGAACATACATCATGATATACGGTAAATCGGGGTCCCGGATTGAACTGCCCGGTGGCCTTAAAGGCAAAATCAGAAGCCCAAAACAGGGCCGTAAACCTATCGTAAATGAAAAATATAGCATTTGCCGTGGCTCGGCAAACCCTGGGTTTTCACCCTCAAAACCAAATCCCGAAAATCCATCCTAGCTGCGTGAGCCCCGGAAAAATGGCTTCGATCCGGAGATTTCTGCAAACCCTTGTGGAAACTGCAAAACCTGATTCTGGATTTGCCCCTCCAAGCTTTTCGAAAGTGCCCCGTGCGGTTTCGGCATTGGTTTCTGGCCCCGCTCCCAGGTGGCCTTAAGAGCAAACTTGGAAGCCTCAAAAGGGCCGTAAACCGGGTTGAATTAAACAAAATACCTTTGCCGTGGCTCAACAAAACCCAGGTGTTGACCCTCAAAGCCAACTCTCGAAAATCCATTCGAACTGCCTGAACCCCTCAGACATGGTTTTAATGTTAGCAAGTCCGAAAACCCTATGGGAACCTGCAAGCCCTAATTTGGGATATTCTGCTCAAACCCAGGGCCCTATATAGGTTTTTGCGTAAGCGCTTGTGCTGTTTCGGGGAACGGCTTTGGTCTGAAAACGCGCTGATGTCAACAAATCCAAAAAATCCTAAGGCACCTGCGAAACCTGATTTTTTTGACACTCACACTCGGACAAGCCTGGCAAGGTCTGTAGCGATACTGGTCCAACGGTCCATTACCGTCCTGCTTGGCCCGTGTCACCACGTACGGTGGCCAGCATAAACATAACAACCGTGAGCATACAGCATGCAAATTAAAGCCCAACCACTCAGAAACGCCGGGTCGGTTCCGAAACCCTGCCGGTCGCACCTTCTCATCAAGTCCCTTGGAACTGAACTTCCATGTGTCCTCGACATCACAGCAGGAGAAGTAAGAGTGGTCTTGGATTTCTTCTATCCAAATCCCTCATCCGCACTGCGCAAGTCTTGCCGAAACCATGTTGCCTCGGCCTTGGCCAGCTTTCCCGTTCTAATGTAGGGGTCTTAATAATTAGAGTAGGGTTTTGGGGGTTCCTTATTCTCATTATAGTATCGTCCCCCAAAGCTTATTCTAATTAAGGCCCCTGCATGCCCCTTTATTACGTTGCTGCATACACGCTCGGGGGGTGTTGAAGCTGGTCAGATAAGCCAACGGCAAACCTCAACAGGATGCCCTAAGTATGATGTGATGCCCCAAACGTTCTGGGACAGCAGCGGAAGTGCTGAAGCAAAGCGGTACTGGTACAGGTTCACACGCTGTGGGCTTGCCCCTCTTTGGCATTCTCGGCTTGCCAGGTTGTTCACGGGTAAGGGAATCCATCGCATTTCTGGCACACTCCAGGCTTTGGCGAGGCTCACACATCCTACATTATCAGTAGCAAGCCATATTACAAATTTGAGTCCCATAATTTAGGCAGTGGCTGCCGCGCACTGATGTCAGTTGAATGTGGATAGCTGCCTTGGTGCACCACAGGCCCTGGTCCAGCAAAAGGTACCAGACAAGCCGACACTGGAAACAATTGTGAGCCAAGCGTAAGAAGGCAAATCGTGCTGTGAAGCGGTGTCCTCTCCGACGCATTGGCAGACGAAGCCTCGCGATTCCAAGTTCAGCGAGTAGAGCAAAAACAGTCGCACCTAGAACCTACGTATACATAGGCTCCTTAGTAGTTCCTTTTTGGGATTACCCTGTAGGATTCTAAATATAAACCACAAGAAGGAACTACTTAGGGGCCCATGGGTATACACTGAAGGGAACGGAGAAGTCTTGCAGTCGCTCATCCGCAACCTCGGCCTCGGTGTGAAACGATCAAGCCGGGCGGCGCTGGAACCCGCAGCCCCATGCCCCTCCCCATTTCCTTCTTTGATGCAGGCTGGAAAGTTCGCTTGAATCCTCAAGTCAATTCCGAGTTCAGTCCACATGTCTCGTTGCCACACCCCCCGGCATCACCACGACTCTTTGTGAATGCCAAGCGGCATCGCAAAGCGCTCAATGGCTCCATCAAATCTCATGAGCTAAACAGCTCGACGAAGTACGATCGCCAGTCTTCTGGAGCAGAGTCCCTGGAGAATTTTGTGTTAGAAGGGCAATGATATATAATAACAAATCAATAATAATAATAACAATAACCGATGATCGACTGGATGCGCATTGCTTTCCGTGACCTTTGATGTGTTCTCTTTCGGCGCGTGTGCTGAGATCTGATATTTTCCAGTACACTTCAAGCGCTAAGGATGAGTGATGCCTGGCAAATCAAGGGCATGGGACAATGCGGCGCAGGAAGCTGAATGAGCCAAGCTTTATATTGGAATGGCAGTCACTATAGGCTTTACAAACCTGGTTCAATCTGCAACGGTGTCCAGATCATGCCTTGCGGCTAGACACAGGACTAGCGCCACCTTGACGGTGGAGCAGTGAAGCTACCAGTCACCCCCCTCGATTGTTTTCTCTCTGTCGCACTCGCTCGCTCGCTCTCTCTCTCTCTCTCTCTCTCTCTCTCTCGATCTCTCGATCTCTCAAACGCCATCGGACTCAGTCGTCTGTCGGCCTCGATGCTCCTTTCGGCATAGATCCGACGACACCCCTTCTATGCAAAGTCAGGCCATGTGAGGCAGTTAGCGCGCAAGAGATCTATGGTAGCTGTGAAGCGACCAAGGCCATGGCAATCCAAGGTGCAGCAAGATGTTTGGTGGCGTAAACCCTTTTACAGCACACCTGAAATCCTATTCAGCAACGGAAAGTCAAATCAGCGGAGTTCTTTTGACTCGGATGTCATCAAATGCCGGGCAGGGCCTTTTCGACTTTGGGGCACATCTTTGCAGCCCGCCAACTCTCACAGAAAGGCTTCCAACATGACACCGCTCTTCGGGAAACGGGTGTTTGTCAAGTCCAGATGAAGACGACGTAGGAAGAGGATCTTTCGGAACACAAATTGTGTGACAGGATTTCCTGGTTGCATGTGCCGAGCCGTTTGATCTTTCGCCGCCGATCTTTGATTATGTGCCAACGGAGGGTGCAAAGTTGAGTGCGAGGGGTACCGGCTGACATATTGGACGCTACGCACTGGCCAAAAGCCCTCGCCATGGCCCTTATCAACATCCTTCGCTCTACCCATAGGCTTCTAAGTAGTTCCTTTTTGTGGTTTATATTTAGAATCCTATAAAGTAATCCCAACAAGGAACTACTAAGGAGCCTAATTATGGGTAGCCGGAGGGCAGAATGTACTTCGTGTAGCTGCTATAAGTCCGGCTGGAGATTTCTCGATCTGGGCCAAGATCTGTTTGGCCCCTCGTGGTCAGGCTTTAAGACAGGCGGGTAGTCATCCCCAAAGAGCGGAGCTGATTGGACTCTTGCTGTCTGCTTTGCAGCACCCAGAGAGCCCAATACCCCTGAATTAAGGAATATACCTTAAGTCATCATATCAAGGCCCCTATAATTTAAGGTATATTCCTTAATTAAGGGGTATTGGGCTCTTTGGGCAGGAACTGTCGCCACCCGACCTCCGGACTCAGGCGCTTCTTTTCGCCCATCGAGTGCAGAGCTGGGACTAAGCTTCGCTTCCCGTGCTTATCAGACCCGGTGGAACCTCAAGGTGTATATCAATATGGGTTTTGGGTTTCGACTCTCACACTCGCACGCAGCAGGCAAGGCTCTGGTTCGGTCTCCACTAGAGCACTACAGAACTGCCAGTCGCCTCCAGTCGATTCGGACCAAAGAAGGACAGCCCACAGCCCTGTAGCGGGAAACGAAATGACGCACTGAGACGATTCTCTCAGAACTGTTTCAAAACACTTGCCAACCCTCACACAGGCCACAGAGCGACATCCCCGCGACCGACAACTCAATCACATCACCATCATGCATCCATGCACAGCACTGCAGCCTCACATAGGCAGCTCACGCGCCCAAGTCACAAACCACTTACGCCAAAGACGACCCCAGCGGTCGGAAAAAGATCATGCAGTAAATTCCAGCTGCCATGCAGTCGCCGCTCACGTCAGAAAAATATCATGCAG
>CAJNJA010065931.1:11953-22886 GCA_905231915.1 Symbiodinium necroappetens
GGCCCGGCAGGTGAGGCACGCAATGCCTGGCGCACAGCTTCCTCGATCTGCTTTTGTTTGAGGAACTCGGCGACGTCCTTGCGCGAAGTCCCTTGGAAGCCATATGGAGAATACACTCCGGGTCGCCCCGTTCATGTCCACCATGAGAACTAGGCCCTTTGCGGCACGTTTTGCAGATACGGGATTTTTCCCCGGCCATAGTGTAGGGTGAAGGTCACTAGGTCGTCCTTCTTGCCAAGAAAGAACTCAGTCACGACGTGCAGGTACTCCCTCGCCCAGCGTCAGCGTTGTGCAGGAGCGTCTTGTCGAGGTTGCCCCCCGTATAGGCTCGCCGATGCCCTGCACGTGGATGTTGACGAAGCGGAGAAGGTTCTGGACAGCTGCGGTTGCCGTACTGGTGCGTTCGTTACTATGTCTTTGGCCCGGACCCTCGCGATGAAGCACGTGAGGATCTCCCCCGTTGCGTTCAGCAATGGCGGGCGGAGAGAGGCGGAGGGAATGCGGTTTCCCTAGAGCAGGGGCCACTCTCTCTCTCTCTCTCTCTCTCTCTCTCCTTCCCCAGGACATGAGGGGTCTGTTATACTCTCTCTCTCTCTCTCTCAATGTATGTTTGTTTAAACTTATTTAAATTAAATAATTAAATTAAGCACATGCAAATGAGCGTTCAACACTGTCTTAGAATACTCGTAGAATCTTCCCTCTGTCACCAGCCTTCGGCATGTGCGAGGTGTCGAGCTCCCAAGCCTGAACGAGCGAGGCGTACCAGGCGGAAAATGATAGAATGCTTTTCTTGGCCAGCACGTACGATGCTATCACGTATGAGGAGGGAAATTCATGACATGTGTCGTGTCAAGCGCATCGGCCATAACATGTAGCGTAAATCCGGAGTCGGAACATTCATGTGCGGATAGTACGATGGGTTAACTAACAGAACCAACCATCTTCCGCAGCACCACTCTTGCAAGGAAGCGCTCTGCACTGGTGGAGAGGCTTGTTTGGCCTTTGAACTCATTGTTCCGATAGTACCAACCCTCCGAACTTTGCACTGCCTAGAAACGCTAGCCGCATCAACTCAAGGTCATCACACACTCTGACATGCACACTCCTGCCCCTAAATCTCTAAGCTGAAAACCACACCAGAAGCAGAAGTGTCTCCCGATAGACTCGTTTTAGTACTGACATGTTTTTCAGTAAATGTCCTTCTGTACACTGCGCACTGGGTACAGTACCCTGTAGCATTCATGGTTTGGTTGCCACGTGATGTCGTATGAATCTCAACGTTCGCACATTCAGGAACGTCGCTCTCTTGCGGGAAGGCTGCTATGGAAAGGCTGCTCCAAACCAGGCCGGCCAGAACCGCCAGCACCTTGGACAGTGGACAGTTTCGTGCTGAGGTGCTTTGCTGCCTGTGGCTCGTGCGTCGCCTGTGACTCGGATGCCGGACTTCTGTTCGTCAAAGTGCAGAGTGCTTGTAGAGACTACCCTCCAGACTCAGGGTTTAGATCAATCTAGCCTGACCACAAGTGGCACGTGCAAAACGACTTCGGCATGGGTCATATGGGTCAAGACGGTTACAATGGTGCATCCTTTCATCAAGCCCAACACTGCAAGACAGAGGGCTTGGCAATATCACAGCGCTATGTCATGCACATAAATCATACTCGACTTGGCAACCTGCCCACGCCGGCATATGATCTTGCAGCTTGTGCTACATAAATACATACGCCTGCGTACAAAGGCAGGGGTTCCGCATGGCGCGACTGACTTGCATCTTAGATGCTGGTGCGGGGTTGCCAAGGGCAATGAGCTCGTGAATGGCCTGAGCTCTCCGGAAAGACGGCACGTAACAAGCGGATCCGGTATTGACATATCTCTGCATGAACTCGTGCAAGTCATGACAAAGGAGCTTATCTTATTTCGACTGGCACTTGCTACATGCAAGCATGGATGCAAAGGAAATACAGCTGCCGGTGCACGTATTAGTATAGGTGGCCCAGCTGCGGGACATTGCCGCTCTTGCCAAAGCCGCCTGTTCCTACTTTCGGTGCCCGGCTTTGCAATGCCTCTCCAGCAGCCGGGCGAACCTTGCGAGCTTGGGCTTTTGCCGCAAGCTCCAGAAGCTTCGGAGCACCACCCAAGGTTTGATGACCGCAAGATGCTTACAACCGTCTGCCGAAGGCTGCCTTTCGTCGCCCTCAACCAGCTGGCGGAGCTGCGCGAGCTCTTTGGATCGCAACTGGCCAGAGCAGCAAGTCTACCCTTTGTGACAGAGTGGTCTACGCCAAGCGCTCATGGACAGAGAAAGTAGTGGCCACGGGTTTCCGGAGCTGCAAGCACAAAAAAACTCGCTTCCATCAGTAAGGCCCTGCAAGCACATGCCCATCTAGATCGTGGCTGCACACCACAGTATGTCTGAACGCAGCGACTGAGAGACGGCTCAAAGGAAACTTCAGATCAGGCCGAACACCATCACCAAGCCTGTCTTGTAGAGTCACACGTCGGCGCCCCGATTTTCCCGAAACCCTTCGCAGACCACTTAAAACTCGGCCAGCAAAAAATCACCGACACTTCTGGCTTCAACCGAGCCGACAAATGTTCAATTTACACCAATCGCAGACCACGGAGTCAAAACGGAAGCTAAGCCTAAGTCCACACCTCTACTTCCCCACCAACGGCAACGGTGCGGCCTTGCCCCGCAGCCGGATGGCTGCCTGCGTCTGCACGTCGGCAGGAGCCGCCTTTCTGCAAGCGCAAGGTTCACCGCGTCAAAGGATTCGTACTTCTGTCGGCGAGCCAGATTTGTTCAAAGTTATATATATATATATATACGGACCAGGCTTGGATCCTGCACGCGACAAAGATGCTTATGACAGATGTCGGGAGATATGTGGTAAGTTCCTCTGTTTGTCAGGCCGTCACTCACCGCATCGGTATGCATTCAAGTTTCAAAACTGCTACAACCTCAACCTCCCATTCCCACGAGCACTCCAGATCTTGAATCCTTCATAACATCGCACAAAATCCCGGCTTTTGAGTCGCCTGTGCTGCGTCGAAGCCCTTGAAGCCCAAAGCCCTCGCCGCAACCATTGCAGCGTCATTGCTCTGGATGCTGGGCTCCTGGCTTTGGTTTAGGGTTCCGAACAGTTTTGAATTTCACAACTGGCACTTTATCTCAGGCGAGGTGGGGGTGGAGGAGGTGGAGGTGGTGAAGGCGGTGGAGGTGGTTGTCGTGGTGAAGGCGGTGGAGGCGGTGGAGGTAGAGGAGGTGGAGGTGGAGGTGGAGGTGGTGGTGGTGGTGGTGGTGGTGGTGGTGGGTGGTGGTGGTGGGTGGTGGTGGTGGTGGTGGGTGGTGGGTGGTGGTTGTGGTGGTATCCTTACCGCTGCCCCTGCCAATACTCGTACCACTACCACAACGGTTTCTCTTGCTGCACTGGGTAGTACGATGCTCGCACTCGCAGCAGCAGCAGCGCATTTTATGCTTGCTGGCGACTCATGCTGCACCACCGGTTGTCCTCGATCACGTCAAGAACGCTCAAAGACGAGAGGGACTTGGACACCTGCCGGTGCTCTTCATCAGATTGTTGGTACAAAGTCCCGGAGTCAATGATGGGGATCTCCAGCCAGAAGTGACACTAGGAAGATTCGAAAACACTGATATGTACCATGGGATCCATTTCACACTGCGGAAACTCCCATGGCACTGAAAGTGTCTGAAAGCCATGCTTTAATGTTAGTATAGTCCCATATCTCTTTCACTTCGAGGGCCGGGAACCCTGAATACCTCCAGACCCAGATCCTCTTCAGGCGAGAAGTTGTGCTGCACATTCGGTGCGGAATTCGCCATAGTTAGAACCACAGTGCGGGATAAACGCCGCCATAGTGAAGCAAGGCCCCCGAAGTATTTGCTCAGATTGCACACCCTTTCTGAATGCCGCTCGGAAAGCCGCTCGTAGTTAACACCGAGCCGACGCGAATCTACAGACTCAAGAAAAATGCAACCTTCATTGAATATGGGCAGCCATGGAAACCAGACCAAGGACGAAAACTCGAAGACTGTCGTGATGGTACAAGCGTGGTTCGTCGCGGTGTTATCGTTCCTTGTACTTTGGCTGTTAAGCTGTATGATGCTGATGATACATACTGTCAGTTTCCATACTATCAGCACAGGTGTTGTCGTCATCGTCGTACCACGGCTACGCTTGTTCTGTAGAATGAGAATTAGTATTAGTATTGGTATTAGTGTTAGTATTCCTAATACTATTATTAGTACTACTAGGAGGAGGAGGAGGAGAAGGAGGAGGAGGAGGAGGAGCAGCAGCAACAGCAGCAGCAGCTACACTAGCAAGCACTTTAGTATTAGTATTGAAAAAAAGCTGTGTTTGTTTCTGTGGTTCCTCCTACTTGTTGCTGGCTGGGTACTCATGCGAGCTTTCTCGGCCTCATGATTCATGCTTGTCCAGTGGCAGACATTTTCGAGAGCGATCGCCACGAACTAAGTAACAAGTGGTAATCAATGGAACTAGCCGCTGACTGCTACAGCATGCCTCGGGTGCAAGCTTCAAGTATCCGAAACAACTCCAGCTGTGGATGTCCTAACTCAGGCAATTACCAAACACAAGCAGCTAGATCTCAAGCATGGCCTACAATGCCTACATCGAACCTGCAGTATTGAATAACCATCCTCTTCTGTCTCTCAATTTGGCTCTGCTCGCATCCGGAAGCACACTGCTCTTTGGCCCTATTCTCTTCAAAGGAAGAGGAAAATCACGAGCAGCAGGATCAGCGTCCATACGATCACCGGCAGGGGATCGAACACACGCGAAGAGGCAGGGGCATCCTGAGCAGAGTGCGCTAAGTGAGGCTTGGCAGAGACCCTGTCCTTGCGATGTTGATATTCTTAGCTGGAGGCAGGAACTGGCATGGTTCAGGAAGTTCAGTACAAGACACATACTGTTCAGTGCCCTACGGATTGCATCGCTGTAGTCCCTGAAGGAGCCAAACCATGCTTACAAGCTGTCCTCCGGCATTCCGTGGCTGATGCCACACGCCAGGCGGAAGTAGCGGTACACGGCTCCTGGTCAAACACTACGAAGAATCCCGGCATGCTTCCAACTGCGTTCTCTTCCCTCCAACTCTTCAGCTTGACAGGCTTGAAACGTTCCCAACAGACCCAAGCATCAACACAGAACCCCAGAACCCCTGCAACATGCAATCTCATGCTTGACCACAGTGCGGCCTCTTCGCAAGGGCTCGCATCGGAAGCCCACATGATGATCCGGTCGGACCAAGAACAGGCACTGGCCATGTACTCCGAAGATGTGATGCGCCTCGACCTGGGGGTCAGGAAACAACATGAAAGCTGAGGCATCACATGCAGCAACCACCTTTCTTGCCATCTGGCGTTTGCTGGCTTACATTGCATCCGGGGAGCGTCTTGGGCCGGAAAGCAGATCACCTGCCACTGCCGACTGCCCCGAATCTGCTGCTAAAGGGCTGGGCGGCACTATGTAGTTAATCCTCGCTGCTCCGGCCTCGTCGACCATCGGGACGAAATTCGTGGGGTCGGACGTCGATTTGAAGCCAGCCCCGAACGCCTTCCGTCAATGCTTGTGGCTTCGCGGTGGGCTTGTGATTCAGGGTGGAGTGTTTGGGGGGGCACAGGGTGTTGTTTGACAGTCATTGATGGTGATTGTACGGACGGCCACGAGCAATCCAAAATGGCAAACTCGCCCGCTCCCACTATGTCCTGCCTCAAGCTCCGACAAACTCAGCACTTTGTTCCCCAAATGCTTCTCCATGTCGAGGTTCTCCTCTTCTCCGCCTTGCAATCTGGGTGACACTCGTACAAAGTCCACTGGAGACCAACGAGGACAGCAGCATCGCCGATTCTACCAATGTCTTGGGGGGGGGGGGCATCATTTGGTAGTGGTCTCGGTCAACACTTCGAAACTCAAGAAGTCCAAAGCAGCGCCTGCTGTTTCTCCCGGAAGTTTCCTACCGACCCCCGCGGCCACCACGAAATGCCGCCTTCGAAGAGCAGTAGCGTCCAGCCCCGCGATCTTTTGAGAATTTGATGTACACGCATGCCGCCCGGGAGCGACGCGTCCTGAGCAGGCACATTGTGTCGATTCAATTCTCAGCCTGCAGTTGGGGGATTCCGATCCGAACAGTTGAGACCTTACAGTGGTTAGTTACTTCGCACATCACGGCACTGAATATCCTGACTACTGCATTGGATCGCACACGCATGCTCCTCTCCCACGCGCAACCCACACAAAAGGAGAAACAGAATTACATCAACGCAAGCATAACGACAAACACAGACAGGCACGCCCAGCTCAGACAGGAGAGCCACCAGCTGGTGTCTAGCGCGGCGACAAACTATCACGTGCCCTCGAGGAATGATGCCGTGCAGGACCGTACTCACCCGCCCAGCCTTCCCGCACCCTCAAGATGGAGAAGGCACACTCAGTACACTAGCACATGCTCTCGGGCAGCAACCAAGTCGTGGGGACATGGATGACTGCACAATGGACCCTAAGATCCCTAAGTTCTCGTTCTCTGTCTTTCTCCCCTCTCGCTTTATCTCGTTTTCTGTTCCTGAGATCAGGCCGACTGCAGGCATCCTGTGCCAATCTCCATCCCAGGAGCAGGAACTCGATCTCCAGCATGGACCCTGGCTGTGAGACACTTTTGCTGAGAAAACAGTGGTGCTTGCAAGCCAGCCGTTCCAGAATGTCAAGCTTCAGCGCAGAAATCACGATGAGATTCTGTCGAAGGCTACCAGAGGCTCCTACAGACCGGTAGCAGCAATGATCTTGTCCCGACGGTGTGGGTGGCATCACTCTTTTCAGTGTGGTTTTTTCAACCTGGACCCACCTTCCAGGCGCCTCGTCTTGACCCAGCGATGCAAGTTCTGGCGTCTTCGGTAGCCACCCGCAGGGCAAATGCTCGTGATGGGGAAACACCTCAAGGCAGCTGCTATACGGGAACTATGGGAACTCAACGCCGAAAGACATTCAGAACGTTAACGGTGTGTCCTACTTACCACGAAGCGCACATGCAAGCACAACACTAGGCTGAGGACGTCGGAACGGGACGCTCCCAATGCTCCATGGACAAGGAGGAGGTGCGGTAGGACCACATCTGCGGAGATGTCGGAGGAGGAGTTTGGACGGCCGGCAGGTTGAGCTTTCCTTTATGGAGGTCCAATCGATCCGAAAATCGCTGTCATTAAACTGAACGGAGAACTGATAAATTGAGGAGGTGCGACAGCTCGCACATGATTCTAGAGCTCCTGTTGTCATGGACTGATTGGGGAATTCCGTGTTACAGGGGAACAACAGAAGTTGGCAGACATCTTTCTCACAATCTGCAGTACCTTCTGTGCCCGGCCTATCCGGCCTTGCTTCTGGGCAGGTTGCTTCAGTCGAGCTGAGACATGTGTAGCGCGGTATGTGGGGACCAGGTCATGTAATCTGCCTGTGCTGTTGAAAGTACATGGGCTCCCAGGGGCCTGCTGGGCGACTGTCTTCAAGATGGTCGGCTGAAGGAAGGTCCTGAGGCAGCTGGGCCTAGTCCCTGTGCAACTCAAACAGCTTTAAGGTTGCGGATTCTGGGCACACACACGCCAGCTGCATCGGAAAACTGGGCTTCACTGAACTGGACGCATCGTTTCGAGCCACCACATTAGACACCGTATGAGTGTATCTACGTATGTATATATGCATGTATACAGTGTGCAGATATGCACATGTGAAGGGCTTCCAAAGCTGAGCTGTGGCTGCAAGCAACAAAGCCTCTGAAACTACTATGTGACTCACTACTACTCTCACAGTCTGTACTTCGAACCCATCGTTGCTCAAGGCCAAGGATACCCCTGAAACCTTCAGAATGCTGAAGATTTGCGGCTGCTACATGGTTGAACCTCTTAGCATAATTCTATGTCGGTGTGTCTTTCAACCAGGTCCTACCGCTACTTACACTACAGAACTGTACAAAGGCCCTGTTGTACATGGTCCAGGTCGGTTGAGAAGGCTTAGAATGCCCATCTCAGCTATTTGCAGACCAAGCCACAACATGTTCACCAACCTGCGATCGAGAGTAAACGTGCGGATGTTGCCCCCCTAAGACTTTGCTCGCACAACTGAGAGAAGACACAGGGAACGGCAGGCGACGAGATAACCTGATACTGCTTTTTTTGGAGTCAGTCTGAGCGCCAAACTGCAAATCGTCACAGCTCCAAAACAAAATGTCGATGCAGGCCGCATCTCGTCTCCCAATTGTCTTAGCCCAAATTCATGTCGGCTGGTGGAGTAGGCACGGAGCCTTAGCCCAGTCAATGGAAAGCCTCGGGGCTGGACCTGATGAGCGGACAAAGCTGCTCCAGAGGCAGACAGGCATCCTTCAGGCAAACAGAATTGAAGGCGCTGACTGACAAGCGACTGATGATCGGAAGTGAGCAAGCGAGAGGGTGATTCTGACTAGTCAGAGTCGGCAGAAGCATGGCAGGAAGGCACACGCCTGGCCTGACAAGATGGCGACGCCCCTGGCCCGAAGGCTGAACTGCCGCGCCTACCTCGCTGACACCTCTTTCGTGTGCACACTCTTCTGTTTTTTCGGCAGGCCGTGCGAGCCAGGTTTTGTGCAGCGATCTTTGCTTAGGTGCATCAGGGGATAAAATCGGGCACCATTCCAGGACTGGAGCATGAAGGCATACATTGTCGAACAGATGTGTCCGTGAGTAAACGGGGATTATACCTTTACTGTGCGCGGTTCTCTGCGAGGTGCTAGCTGTCTCTGCTCCTCAAGCGGAAACGAGGCTGTGCAGAGGAATGTGAAGCCTCGACATCAAGGCATGGCAAAGAAGTTCCTGAGGTGAAGTTGCACCTTCGTGGCTTCTCATGGCTTTACCTGTGCCCCTGCTACTACCCAGCGGGTGACCCCAACCATCATCTTGGTGCAGCTATCGGCCTCTGACCACGGCCGCGCATGAAGAAGATCAGCGGGTTCCGGCTGGACACGACTTCTTGCCCACCTTCAGATCCCAGAAAGGCCCAGCCATTCCGGCGCATCGAGTGCAAGTTCATGGAATTTCACGGCCAGCAAGACGGAACCACTGCTACCCGCGTGCTATCTTTGGTAAGAGGCTTGTCTTTTCATTTTGCTTCTCCGAGGCCCCTGTAGGCTCCGAAAAGGCAGGCAAACGTACCGCGGCAATCTGCAGTCCAGGTGCGTTCGATGCCAGCGAGGAGCTTGCTCTCCAATGTCTCAGTGGGGCACCACAACACGACGATCCAGATCTTAACGTAGAAATTCACAGGACATCACTCCGATGGCTGGGAAATTACCAAACTGATTCAATGCTTGCAGCAACGCATTGTGCAGTGCTTCCTGTATTGGAACACATGACAATGACAGCTTCGGCTCGACTCTTGCAGACAGCTTCAATCCAGACTTGCACGCGTAAATGCAGACTAGGCACCTTTCGCTCACCTGCTTAATTGCAGCTACTAGCCCTGCGAGGTCCGGAGTAAATTTCCAGAAGTCTCTTTGCCACCGTCGTTCAACGAAGACTGCATTGAACGTTTGTTCCCCGTCTCTGCCACATTTTTTGCAGTTACAGTCCAACTCGGAGCGTGGCCTTGCGAGCACGGAGTTGGTGTTGATGCTGATGCATGTAGTGTTTGCCATGTTGTGCTGCTGTGGGACTGAACCAGAAGCATGTCTGAGGCATGTCCCACAACAAGGGCATCAGACCGAAGTTTTGCCAGCACTACAGTGCAGCATCCTTCTCTGCAGATTTGGTTTCAGCCTAGGGCCTATGTCCATCATGAGAAAAACCTTGAAGAGCATCTCAAAGCCATGGAGACATGGAAGCGAAGAGTGGATGCAGCCCGAGCACTTTCGTAGGAGAGCAACAGAGAAGAAGTTGGTCCGCCGCACCTGACATCAGGCGGGGAATTTTCTTCGGGCTCCTGCGAGGCTGTCACGAAATACTGAGAACTGCGTAGTGAAAGGGCTCAAAGGACTGTACAGCTGCAGGGTCTCCTGGAGCCTGGGCTCGAACCATGGGACTGGCGCTTGGCCGGAAGCCGAAGCCAACCCTTCGCGGCTCTCTGCAATGGCCATCGACAGAACGTTGCACAACCCCTAACGCAACCCCTGAAATGTGGTTCGTCAGCAGAACCGTGCTGCTACATGCTCACTCGTTAGATTCCGTAATTGAGCCGAGACTCTTGATTGCTGTCGCCAGCTTCCAAGACAGGTTTTTGGCATCCTGGAAGCCCATGTTCATACCTGCCAGGCTCGTTCAGTTTCAGGCTCGTCCAATTTCAGAATAGCGGTGTGAAGAAAACTAGTTGCAAATAGTGACGATGCTAGCAGCTAGCAGTCATGAATCTAATCGCCGTAGACAAGCAAAGGCAAAGACTGGATATGTCAAGCTCGGCTCAGGGTTAAGGGGCTTCCCAAGGCCTCGTTTAGACAGTCTGAAGGTGTGGCAGCCAAACATGACAGGCCGACAGCATGGGCAAACACGGTACAGGGTCCAAACAGTTCCAATTGCACTCTGGGGTCATCGCCTCCCATGTTCTGTATTTAAGTAGAAGCATCACTGATCAGGCTCCTATACAACGCCGACAGAAAGCACACCTCGACCTGCCAGAAAGAGAGGCACCCTGTGACTCCGAATCTTATGCCGGCCCGGGGCCTGGGATTCATTAAAGAACTGCTTGTGTGTCTGCTAGTCTCTCTGTGTGTGTGTGTGTGTTTGTGTTTGTGTGTGTGTGTGTGTCTGTCTGTGTGTGTGTGCGCGTGCGCGTGTGCGTGCGTGCGCACGTGCATGTGCGTTCCTGCGAACGATCCCATTTGCAGATGGCTAGTGAGCCTAGTGCACATGCATCTGAGTTTAAACAGAGAGAGAGAGAGAGAG
>CAJNJA010065942.1:0-22882 GCA_905231915.1 Symbiodinium necroappetens
CCTCCAAAGCGATGAATCTGCTCCAAATCGATGATTCTGTGGGAGCGCCGAGTGGGCCCAGTCTCTACTACTACTACTACTACTACTACTATCATCACTACTATCATCACTACTACTACTACTACTACTACTACTACTACCACGACGACGACGACGAATACTCACATCCCTGTGTAGTCCCTGTGCGCACCCGAATATCACCGGATTCAAGATATACCCACGTGCCCACCACACCCTTTTCGAAGCATTGTTGAACTGATTAATGGCCTTCTGTTGCTGCGCAAGAACCTATTGCAACCCCGACATCCCACTCCCCTGCACGATGGGAGCCCTTCCCAGGCCCAAGAAAAACTGAGCCCAGTTGTGGGCGGAGAAACCTTCGCACCTTTAGCTTAAGCAAAGCCCTAAAAACCCTGTAGACCCCTGAAGCTCTCGAAACTCTGATGCCCCAAACCACCAAAACCCCTAAACACTAAACCCCTCAGCCCCAACATCGAACCTAAACCCCCGCAGCAATCCCTCAGCTAGTTGGCGAGATCCGACCGACTCTCAACAAACCTGAAGGCCCTCCGCGCTAAAGCCCAATCCGGACAGAGACCCTTTTCGAAACCTTACAGATCGATTATAGAACCCAAACCCTAAACCCTGAAGCTTAAACCCCAAAACTCCTAAAGTCTAAACCCTGAACCTGAAACCCCCAAACCTCCGGAACCCTAACTCTGTCGAATCTCACGGCCACCCTAAGCCAGGAACTCAAAGCCCGAGGCCCGCAACCCAAAAAAACCCGAAACCGTAACATGCGAAACTCTAAAGGCCCCACATCTTTGGGGTTTAGGGCTTTTTTTCTTAGGGTTTAGGGGGTTCGGGCTCGGGGTCGCAGGGTTTAGGGTTTGGGGGCCTTGAAATCCCGGAGCTGAAGGTTTAGGGCAATGAATCACAGCTCAAAATTGCTGGACATGCAACAACGAATCCCAATACACCCTGGACGCCTGCGCAGCTTTATTCCGTATAGGATTTTTTGATGCATGAAAGTACCCCAAGGAAAGGTATGCCCTCTCTACCAAGTGAAGTGGAAGATGCCGGAAAGCCCAAACCCGAAACCCTATAAGCCTAAACTAAACCCTAAACCCAAACCCCTTGCAAACCCTAGAAACCCTGCACCCTAACCCAAAACCCAAAACCATACGCCTAAACCCCCCAAACCCTAAACCCCTAAACCCTAAACCCTACCGAAAAAGCCCAAACCCCCTAAACCACTTCAAAGAATGCAGACCCAGGCACCATCCGGCACTGAGAGTGCCTTCACTGCCTCACGGCTCAAGGGTCGGCTTGACCTGCGAGGCTCAAGCGTTCCTTTCAAGGGTTCAGGGTCCCTGTTTTTACTAAGCTCCTACGGGTTCCTTTCAGGGTATATAGAAGGGTTTCAGGGTATATAGAGGTGTATAGGTTTTTTGGGTTTTTGAGGATTTTTTGCGGTGGGCTTTAGGACTGGAGGTTTCCCAGAAGGATCCCTACCGAGGCTCATTTTTTGGACTTTTTCGGTCAAGGGTAATTATGAGGACCGGAAGCCTGCGGATTAAGGGCTCAGTGGTGTCGGGGTAGAGTTGGATGGTTTTAGGCTCGATGCTTTGAGCGCTTAAGGCTTAGAGCTGCGTTGCGGGTTGAGCGCTTAGGGCACCGAGGGTTCAGGGCTGAGGGTCCAGGGTCTATATTCTAGATAAGGCGTTTGAGTTTAGGGTTGAGTTTTGGGGGTCTGAGTTGTTATAGGATGCCTTGAACCGTAGACAGAGGTGTGTGGCCTACTTAAGGTTGCATTCCAAACTACTCAGTGCTATTCGCAATCCGCAACCCTTAAGCTTCACCTTCCTGCCGCATCAGAAAAGTTCGGATCAGGCGGTTAGTTTTTTTCTCCCAGCTGCGGTAGCACCTGAAAGATCAAGCACCTCGTCTGCATCCTAAAAGCCTCAAAGCAAATCCATGATTGCTTGCCATTCCGACACCCGACCATCCAGGCCCATATGCTACCACAGTGCTGACCAGGCTAACCGTACGTGTTGTGCATCCTCAACATCATTTTATGCCTCTGCGCACGACATCGATTGGCGGGGCTGCCACATCAGAAACCACACAACACCCAAAGCCGCCTTTACCGTGTGTCATCTTCGGACCCGATGTTGTACAAACCTGAAAGCCCGAAAACCCAAAAACCAAGGTTTATAGGGGGAACTGACGGTTGATGGTATAAATCCTGCATTACCCATAATAGAGAATGGACCATAATTCCCATAGTATTAGGGTCCTTAAAGGTAATGCAGGATTCATATCATCAACAGTAGGGTTTCTGGCTTAGGCTTAGGGAATCTTCGACTCTTCCAAACTTCTACAGAAAGCTCTTGACCCTCAAACCCCAAACCCGTAAATATCGGTATACCCCCACTATGCCCGAACATAAGGAAACCTCAGTCTTTGCCAAGAAAGACCCCACATTCATGGTAAGCTCCGCAACCCTGAGCCCTCACAGAACTTGTCGACGTAAAGTCTACATAGCACCTGCCACCGGGCTCCCTAAACCTCTTAAGCTGAATTTTCAAAACCCAAAGTCCCAACGCGGGGCTCCAGAACCCGAAACGCCAAACACTAAACCTCAAGACCCTGAACCCTGAAACCCAAAACCCTCAACTCGAAGACTTAAAACCCCAAAAGACGAACTAAACCAATAAGTTCTAAGCCCTAAACGTTCCCTACACCTTACTGTAAAAAGCCCGAGCAGGGCATTGCAGTCTCCGACCACCGGCCTGTTCGGACCTCAGTGCGGTTTCCCTCTGAGTCCATGTTTTCTCTGTATCTTGGGCTTAGGGTTTAAGGTTTAGGGTTTGGGGTTTAATGAGACATGGGGTATAATTAGACAAGGTTTCTGGGGCATCTTACAGATTCCAGTAATGAGCCAAAAGAGTAAACTTGGTAATTACTCAGGCTTCTATATTACAAAAGGAGACTGGGGCTGCTAGGTTTCAAGGCTTTTTTAGGGGCTAGGGCTCTATAGTCTAGGAGGTTTCCCTCGAAGGGTTCCTGTAAGGGTTAAGCTCATTGGACACTTTGGGTTCAGGGTCTCTAAACCCTAAACCCTACAACAGGTACCTGCCAAGGTCACGGCAGTTGGGGCTTCGGGGGGAACCAAGCTTCAGACGGTTGATGATAAAAATGCTGCATTACCCACAATAAGGAATATATACTATTTCCCATATAGTCTAGGGTCCTTAAGGTATAGCAGGAATATGCAGGAATTATAGCATCAACCGTAAGTAGAGATAGGGCTGCCCAAGTTGGGATTTTACGGCTCCAGGCCTCGAGCCGAGGCTAAAGCGCAAGACACGACATCCGAAAAGGGTTTAGGGTTTAGGGTCTAGGATTTAGGGTTCAGGGTTTAGGGCAGGGGACTCTTGCAAAGACACGATGATCGCTGAAGAAGCAAAGGCTGAAGCGCAACACCAGATGGTCCCAGTTCGGGTCCCAATCCCCTGTGGTCCCATAGGCAGGGAGCCATGGATCCCAGGACCCACAAGAATGAACAAGTTGTTCAGGGCTGAGGCTTGAGCTTAAAGCCTGAACAGCGTCGAACCACAGCCCCAAGTATGCATATGAAAATTCCTAAAGAAGCTATACAGCCCTTCTCCTTTCCAAAACCAGATAAACTCTCTCTTCGACACCCCAATTTAAGCCTTTGTCAACTCCCGCAAGGCCCCAAAAAGCTGTGGGCACCGGCTGTCCATGAGCATACCTGGTGTAAAGCCCTGCTCGTCCATGATCTGCCAATTGCGAGTTGACAGCATCGAAGAGGACCGGGTGCAGGGTTTGCGGCCTAGAGTTGAGAGCGTAAGGTTTTTTTCTGTTTTATTGGAGTATATACGTTTGCCTTGAAAGCTGTGGCCGTGAAATAAAGGTTTTGAATGATTGCGATATGCTTTTTGGTCTATACTGGAATATTCTACAACTTGTTATCTATGTAGAATTAGAAGAGCGGGAGATGTTACAACTAATTCGGACCGACGCTACAGGAACCCCTTGAAGGCCAAATGTCTACAAGGAAGGTACATGGTCCCCATGGGACACTGACGTCTCGTAGCGCGATGACAGTGATGGCGGTGATGGTCGAAGGTCCATGGAGGTGACCCATAAATCAATATATCCATCCATCCACCCACTGAATGCATGCACTCACATGCAATCATACCGCGGGCCGCATGAATGCATGAAAACCTGTAAAACAATCACGAGTTTTTCTGCACCTACAGTATATATGCCTACATTCACATAGAACGTCAATGAGGGCTCTGAAACTGAGATGACTCAAGCGTGTCATATTTCTGCACATGTGAAAAGCTCCCACAGTTAGCACGAAGAGGTGATGGCACCTCGGTGATTTAACACAGTGTGTTACACCATGTTGAAAGCCGGATTATCGCTACAAATTCAGCATGGCAGTACATGTGCTCGACAGCCTTTTTCCATCCAGCTCGACTTGGTCTGCGACTTAAATGAAAGTGGGCAGATCTGCTTGCTCTTCACAGGAAAGACTTGAAGACTCGGGTGGGCACCGGGCACAGGGGACTGATTGTGCATCTTGGGTCATCCACCCACCTTGCTTGTCATGCTCCTTGCGACACTTCATGAGCTAGCAGACCGCACCGCCGGATGATCCTACAAAACAGATCTTGCATCCCAAGGCTAACCCTAAGAAAGTGCTCAGAACCTATCAATCCAGATGCCATGCCCCGAAGATCCTCACAAAACTGCCCGAGCGAGACAGGTCTTCCTTCAGAACAAAGAACCTTAAGGAGAAACATTAACTAGACTCCACCATTCCTCCGCTAACGCGCGCAGGTCTTCGCTGGAAGACCTGATTTTTGGAGTTGAGAAGGGGAAAAGCGCAAGGAAGGACAGGCTTCAGCTTTAGGCTTTAGGGTTTTTCCCCCGAACCCGGTTTAGGGTTGAGGTTTTAGGGTTTAGGGTTGTAAACCTTGAAGCCTTAAAACCCTAAACCCCAGGTTTAGGGTTCAGGATTGAAGATCAAGGGTTGGGATAGGACTGACCTGAAACTGCCCTAGAATAGAAACCACAATGCGAATTGAGCGGGGCCCCACAAACAAGTAGGCCAATGTACCACGACCTTCTTGAAGCCTCACACAAAAGGGACCTGAAGAACTAGAATAGGCTTTGGGGGTTAGACTACAACCATATTAAGGAAGCCTACATTATATAGTATTACAAATCTTTCCGACTCCCACACTAGCCCTGGTGTGCTGACTCCAACCCCACACCAAGTCTATTTCGCAAATTCCAACATCGAAACCTTATAGGCTGAGTCAAACTTCTAGCAGGATCTACCCAAAAGCCAGTTCGAATGGTCAAGGCCGCCTATATCTTTCATCACATGTAGATCTCAGAAACCCTCCTTAAGCCAGCCATCAGTTTTTTAATGATTTTGCCCTGGTGTTGAATTATCTATGTGGGGTTTGAAGGGTTTGGGATTTTAGGCTTCGCGGCTTAGGGGTTTGAGGACTTTCAACCCTAAACCCTAAACCCCTATAGGCCCTAAACCCTAACCCCTAAACCCTCCAGGATCGACTCCAGCCTTTTTTTTACTGCAATAAACCGCTGAATCCCTTGGACCCCACAACTATCAAGCCGTTTCGGGCTTAAGGGTTTAGGCTTCAGGGCTTATAGGGTTCACTATTTAGGGTTTGGGGACCCAACTAAAAACAGCTTCTCAACGTGGTATACTCAAGTAACTCGTGCAATAAGGCAATTAACCTGTATAAAAACTTTCCTGGTGACCTGTATGCCAGAGAAACCCTTCGGGCACCAGAGTGCAACCTAAAACACCTAGGAGAAACCATAAACCACACACCATGATCCTTACAGCACTAAATTCAAGCTTAAAGAAAGCTACTAATCCCAAAGCCCCGTGAGCGCCCAGGTTAGGTTTCTGCCAAACCAAACACGTTTCGGGTAGCAGAGTACCTACCCCCTCCAGTAGCCCATCTAGAACTTTCGCGGCAACCCTGGTAGAACCTCTATACAGTAACCATCGGCGTAACCTTGCCTTGAAGGGCCCGCCCAGGACCTTTCTCGGAACGGAACTGTTGGGTTTCAAGCTATAGGAACCCGACCAAACACCCGAATTCCCTAAACTCCTAAGCCCCTAAATTCCCTAAACCAACCCTACCCTGAACCCTAAACCCTAATCCCTAATCCCTAAACCCTGAACCCTAAACCTTAAACCCTAATCCCTAAACCCTAAACCCTAATCCCTAAACCCTAATCCCTCAGGCCCTAAACCCTTCTGGCAGCAGGGTGGCTGGCTTTCTGCTCCAAAAGCCAACTCTGGAAGTTCGCGCGATCCTCCACACTCAGCTTCGCCAGGCGCTCTTTCCCTGGGTTTAGGGTGTAGGGGTTTGTAGGGTTTAGGGTATGTAGGGTTTAGGGTTTGCAGGTTTAGGGTTTATAGGGTTTACCTGTAGGGGTTTGTAGGGTTTAGAGTATGTAGGGTTTCGGGTTTATCGGGGTCAGGGTTTGCAGGGTTTAGGGTTTGTAGGGTTTAGGATTTACCCAGTTTAGGCGTTTCCTCAGTACGGAATCCAAGAGGGTTGGTCGCAAGCTTCCGTAGGTGAGGGTGTTTAGGCAGGGGCTCTGTTCCTTAACTACGGATTCTAAGGCGAAGCCTAGGGCTGGTTTAAGGGCTTCCGTTCAGGACCGTACCGAAGTGAAATTAGGGCTTCTTTAGCTTTAGAAGTCATATTGGTTTTGGGTTTAGGGAGTGTGGGGACTTGGGCTCAGATTTAGGATAAAAGGCCTGCCTCCCCAAAATAGGGCGCTCATCTCTGCACCGCAAAACATACGGATCCATGTGCCTGTGTAGTATATGCTTAGGCCTTAAAGGGGTTCCTATACAGTTACTTTAACAAAGCCTGCGTATATACTCTATAGGTACATGGAGCCTTAAGGAAAACCGACATAATATGGAACCTCTGCATCCCGGGACCCACATTCCCCTCAGTGATCATCCTCGCAAGCCCCTCAAACTACAAATACCCAAAAATCCCACAGTCCAAAGCCCTGAAACCCTGAATCTAAACCCAAACACCCCTCACCTCTATACCCTAACTCCGAAACCCTGAAGGCCTGAACCCCTAACCCCGAAACCCTCAAACCCTAAATTCTAAACCCCGAACCCTAAACCCTAAACCCTAAAACCCTGAAGCCCTAAATTTCCTATTGGCAGCTCCAGGAGCTGGCGAAGCCTTGGAGCCTGGAAAGCTCATTGGCCAAGGCCTGCGACGTCTTTGCCGGGGACTCTGGGATGAAATTTTTTCCCTCTCGCATGGCTGAGGATCTATGCCCACTAGCGAGGTTCAGGGATGAATTGAATCTTTAGGTCCAAGGCCCAAATGCTAGGGTTTAGGGTTTAGGGTTTAGAATATGACAAGCAGTAATTAATAAGCAAAACATTGCGAGAATTTAATGATAGTTTGCGGCTTGGCGCGTGCAGTCTGTATTTCCTCGGAACCTGCCATGGCCTTTAGGTTTCCTGCTGACGCCAAGGCTGAGGCCGGCTTGTTTCTTTTCGCTCTCATCCCGGTTTACTACGGAAAAGACCTGTTCAGGGTCTCCCCACATGAAGTGTAAGAGTAAGCAGCAGTTTCGGGCTTTGGGAGGTTAGGGTTATAATCGCACTATAACCTATATTTTTTGTCTCCCACCTGGCTATAACCTATAACAGGGCTCAAGCTACACGCATTGTGGTCTGTGGTCTGCAAACATCATGGAACCCTGACCCGAAGTCTCCTGTGCTACTGAAGACAAAGCCGAGCACTCTGAGTTTGCTAACGGCTACGACCTCAACTGCGTAAGAAGCCCTGCATGAACGTTACTCCCCCTAAGGGTCCATGTAGTCCTCATTTATGGTTTTGGGTACCCATAAAGACCCCAAAGTCCTTAAATAATGAGTACTTGGACCCTCAGGGTCCCTAAACCCTCTCCATACCTCGGAGGCGTAACCCCCTGCGCCTGATATCGCCGAAGCTCCCTCTTCACAAAGGCACGCAGATGCGCCCGCTCCTTGAAGAAATGGGGTCTAGGAAGCAGGGGATCCTGATATACAGCCTAGTTAGTAGGATCCTACCTAAAATGATCCCTTACTGATGTACCCCTAATTTCTTATCGACCCCAAGCAAACATGAAGATGAGGACGATGACAAACAACGGAACAGCTCAGGCCGATGATGACTGCTGCAAGTCAAGGACTGGTGGCACCCCTCATGTTTCTGTGTCCTAGCGCAGATCACATGGCGCCCTTCCTTGTTGTGATTGCTCTTAACATGTTCCTTGTGGCTGCTGCTGTTGCTGGTGGTGTTGTTGTTGCTCCTGCTGTTGCTGCTGCTACTGCAGCTGGTGCCTGTGGTCGTAGCTCTTCTCTGGCTGCATTAAACCAGAGCCACAGGGCACAAACACTCTACGTTGCAGAAGTAGTTTAGACATTGAAAAAAACAGGGCACTCAAGCCAAACCCAGGGCTGCCACGCATCAGCCGCGCTTCACGCCCTAAACCCTGAAAGAACCGAAAGCAAATTGCCCATCACCGAAGCCACATCTTCAAAAAAACCATAATGTAGCAACGGGTATGGTGAAACTTACAGTGCCAAGCAATGTTAAGTCGTGTGCATGACAGTGCATGAACCAAGAACTCTCGTAATAATCACGGACCCGAAGTTCCGAAGACACTTCGGGCCTATTTCCTTTCATCTGACAATTCTGGGACATGTCAAGAAAAGGTTGCTGTTACGCCAATGCAAAAATACAAACTATGTTCAACAACAGCCTACGGAAGAAAAAACCGCTCCTCCGCGCCCAGAGATGCAAGAACGGCTCGCCGACTTTGCTGACCGCCGTTGGCTTCATGGAGGACCTCAACTTTCGGCTTGGGAGCATTTAGGGCTTTGCCTGTAGGAGTTTGTGGCGTTTGGGGGTGTGGGTAGGAGGTTCTTCCCAAACCCCTAAACCCTAAATACACTGCGGTTGTACTTGTGGGGTTGCCTTTCCAAGTCTCATAGCCGATTAGGGTGGGTGTACTTCTTAAGGCGTTGGTGGGAGAGCCCGTTAATACATACATACATCCATCCATCCATCCATCCATCCATCCATGCATGCATACATACATATATATACACAGAGAGAGAGAGAGAGATATATATATATATATAGATATAGATATACACATATACACACACACACCTCTGAGAGCTATCATGAGCTCACTGTGAAGAAGGCCAGAGCATTGTACTGGGACACGTCTCAGAGCGGTCGCGCTTAGTTGGGGCAGGATTTTTCTTGGCTGCCTGACGAGCAAGTCGATAACATTTGCCCTTTCTGCGAGGCGCCGCAGGCACCTCATTGGGATCACTTGATTTGGCAGTGTAGTGCGTTTGCAGAAGGCCGCCCGGCCGTGCCCGCAGCCTGCACTTTACAAAGATGATGAGGTTGGCCGGCTCATGGCGCTTCGCATGTCTCCGCAAAGGAGCTCCTGGAGTTCATGGCTTCAGTGCCTGAGAAAATGAGAGGCCGCGGTGGCTTTCAATAGTGGTGGGTCCCTGCCTGGCACTCTCTTGGGTGGCATCGGGAATGCGACTTATCCGCTTCAAGTTCTTCAATCTCTACATACACTTCAATATACTCCGAGACTCTACTCTAATTTGTATGGCCGCTAATAAATAGTGGAGTAGGGTGTAATAAGTTCTACGGATTTCTTAAGGATCTGCGATTCTTTTGCAACAGCAGTAAGGAAAAAAAAAACATCAGGCACAGCAGCTAGAAGTGACACCATCGCCCAGATGTTTTCACTACACTATGCCCCCAAATTTCCATTAACGCCGCTGCACCGTCGTGATGATGTTTTGTGTTGTTCTACAGATAAGCAGTACATTGCCCATTTCACTTTGAATGCGGTCATTAGAAAGTGTTAGTGTCATCGTCATCGTTACTGTTATTCAGGATGGAGGATGCCGGTCTCACAGACCGCTCGAGCATGAAACCGTAGAACCCTCACCAATCAACGCACACTGCAGAAGATTCCGCCCAAAACCTGTTGTATACTTTTAGTCCCCATTGCAGCTTCGGTTGTTGGTTGCCTTGTTGTGCATTCTCAGATCATTTAGACACCCGTAAGACCAGGATTAATTATAACACTTGTTCGCATTCAGATAATTAGAAGAAAAGACTGCATTAATTAGGGATCAGAGGCGGCCCCACCAGGACTTTGATTGGAGCTGAGGGGCTGCGCGCCACCTGCCTCGCTCCTGTTGGGAATTAAGATCACGAGGTCCCCAAAAGCCAATGCGCTTGTTAGGCCCTCATATTCCTCAGTTTCAATACAACTCGCAACGCCCCACAACACCCCTTCAAAACCCTTATATTGCAGTATACAAGGGTTGACATGCCTGTTCCAATTATTAAGCCCCGATAGTAAATTATTTGTGGTTTGTCCGGGCTTCTCCAAAATCGGGTTCTTCAAAAGGTTCTACAATCGAGGGGTCTGATTGGTGACGATTTGATGCCCCGTTGCGGAATAATTGTAATGCGGATCCCAGCCAAGATTTTGGAAATTCATCAGGTTGGTAGATTATCTTACGAATCACCAGAGAAAATCTTGTGAAACCCGCCACATACGCTCAACAACTGTCTTCGAAGCCCTATCTACACACTCACGAAAACGGTGGTATGAACCCTACAGCACATACTTCAAGGATTTCTCAATCTCGCTTGAAGCATGTAAGGGTATGATCATCTTGACTAAACCCCAGCTTCAGGTGTGAGGATGGTCATCCCTAAACCCTAATCCTAAACCCTAAACCGGATCAGGGATTTAAGGGTGAGGGTTTAGGGCCGAGGGCTTCTGTTGGCTTCGAAACCGAAGGTTCCCCCTCAGAGCTGGCTTGAGGCGCGGCTTTTCGGTACGCGTTGGTCTGAAAGGGTTTAGGGGTTTAGGGTTTATCTAGGGCTATCATAGAGCTTTGAAGGATGGTCCCAAACACACAGTCTTGAAGAACATATCCCGAAACAAGGGCATGGATTCCACAAGCTTCTCTTCGCACGAGTAACCCCTACACTGTGAACCATTTCTTGCTGCTGCATAAACTCTGATTCCTAAACCCCTTCTAGGCCCTATTTTCTGGATCCCCTTTTCTCCTTCTGGCGCCGCCTCACAGATCCCGGAGGGACCGTGGAAGCTGCACGGGCCTGGGTCGAAAGATGTACCACTTCGAAGCTTGTTGCCAAGGCTTCGCCTTTAGAGTAGCCATTCGTTTAATATAGGGGCCCTGATAATTAGTTTTTGGGGTAGATTATAGTACGAAATGTAACAAGGAAACCGCAAAACAATATAGGTAGTTATTTAGGCCACTATATTAGGGGCTTTTAGGGTTCATTGATTGTTGAAAGGGTTTTAGGGCTTGGTTCTCACAAGCGGAACAGCCGGCAGCCCGCAAAAAAAAGGAAGCCATATAGGGGGCTTAATAATTAGACTAGGGTTTTGGGCATCTTTATAGTACATGTATAATTAGGCGCCCCATAATGGAATTGGAAATAATTTAGGCATTTAGGCCCCCATCTTACATTCGAAGCAACATGAAACACATGGCGGGGCATATGCTCTCGGCTACAAAGAGCCTTCTGTTTCGGCCAGCACCGTCGGACGTTTCCGGGCGAGCCACCACAAATCCAAAAAAAGGAGTCGACCTCCAAAACACATTCCTCCGTTTTCTGCACCCTAAACCCAAGCCCTCAAGCCTTTCATGTCCTATATCCCTTGCGCTCCCTAGGTCCGGACCCTATACATGGTGCTAAAATAGCACATGCCTCACACTTCTCAAATCCTGGTCATGAGTACTTAGAAATAGGGCTTTGGGGTATATCATACTATTCTAATAAGGAGCCACCAAAACTCTATTCTCAAATCCTGGTCATCCTCTTCTACACTCCTTGCACACATACCAAGCCCAAAGAAGCCAAGCAAGGTGTTGCCTTCGGGACCTTGTTGGGTGGGGTCTGGAGTGTATACTGCCTTGAATCTTTAAACATAGGGCCTGGTAGGGTAATACAGGGGCCTCAATAATTAGAATCGGGTTTTGGGGTATATATTATACTATAGTTATAATAAGGAACCCTCAATATAATATAGGTAATTATTAAGGCCCTGACATTACTCAAAGAGTTGAAGCCTTTGTGATGTGTTGCTTTGGCCTACAGAGGCTCAGTTTGGCCAGGGCCCGCTTGCTTGTGAGCTTGGGGGCTGTGGGCTACAAAGGCTACCAGTTCAGGGTCTAGGGCTTATAGGTTTTAGGGGAGCTTGCTCAGCTTCATCGCCGTGCGGCTAAGCAGGCGGTCCAGTCCAGATCCTGCCCTCGGCGACGCGCTCGCAGAGTGACCTGCACGGACAAGAAGTGGGTTTAGGGGTTTAGGGTTTAGGGTTTAGGGTGCGGGCTAAAGCTGCACATCATAAGCACAGCGAACTTGAAGTCTTATGCACAGCATCCACGAGAACGCCGCAGGCCAGAGGCCAAGCCTCAGTCTAGCCTGAGGTGGTTTAGGATTAAGGCTCAGGTAGCTAATTCGGGTTTCCGGGTTAGGGTCCTTTAGGCTTTATCGGGGTTAGGGGCCGAGGATTAGGCTTTAAACTTTCGGGCGGCGGTATTAAAGCCAAACCTGGAACTGAAGACTTGGACGAAAATCAAATCTTTGACATCTGTGGCCGAACAGGGTCGAGGTTCAAGCAGCGCAGACGAAATCAGACCCAGGGGCCGACCAAGACTTAACATCCGCTGATCCCAAAGCCTAAATCGCGCTAATCCCTAAACTCCCTGAACCCTCAACCCTAATCCTAAACGCCCTAATCCCTAAAGTCCCCAAACCCTCAACCCTAGCCCTCAATTCGAAGCCTAAATCGTCTAAACCGATCAAGAAGCATCGCCCTTCTCGACGGCCAGGCTGTCCGTGCGGGACATATCCGAGCCTGGCAATAAAGCTTCTAATGCCTGCGACAACTACGAGGGGTATAAACCACAATATGGGAACCGGATTAAGAAACCTTGGGTCTTTACTAGGGTTCCTTTTATGGACCGCAATGGCCCAATGTTTTGGGGTTGTAGGGCCAAGGCTTCTTAATCAGGTTCCTACATTAAGGCCATAAAAGTTAGATAATTAGGTGCTATAAGGGCTATGCACCTTCTCGGTTACATACTGTAGGGGTTACTACGTATAAGGGTTGCAGTTAAGGCATTAGAGGCCCTATAATCCCTAAGCTCGAAAAGCCCGGTGCTTCCGTACAGGCTTCGCACGTGCTACTCTAAGGGCTACAATAAGGGCCTGGGGTCGATAAAGATTGGTGTGCTAGTGCAGACTTCACAGGTGTAGCACAGATACGCAGCACAGACTTGAAACTTGCGTTGAGAGTAAGGGCGTATGAATGTATACGTCGACGTCACCTATTGGCCCCTGCCGGATGTGTAATTGCAATGCACATTGTGGCAATCCGCAGTTGCGAACTTCATACCTATGCCCTTTTTACACAGGCTTGATTGCAGTTCGCCCGGCCTTTTTGCAACAGGCTTTCCACTTCGCCCGGCCTAAATCCTAAACTCTACACCCCAAGCCCTGAACCCTTGCGTAATCCGTAACTCTACATCACTACACCTTCATCCGTAAATCCTCTCTTTGAGGGCCCCAAACACATGAAAGAGGTGCAATTTGCTAATACTGGAGCCTGAAGGTTCGGAAGGTTTTTAGGGTATATCTTATACTTCAAGCGCAAACGGACCGTAAGGGATTATCATTATCATTCCTGGTAAATGAAACCTATCTACTGTACTATACCCTAAAACCCTCAACCTGGTCGAATTATTTAGGACCCCGTCGTAGGGCCCCAAAAGGCGCATAAGCAAACAGTGGGGTTGGTGACGGGCCTTGCACAAAGCTTCTGCTTAACATAGGGGCCTTAATCATGGCCTATACTAGTGTTTTTTTCTTTTCTTTTTTTTTTTGTTGGGGGGGGGTCGTTATTCTAGCTATATATTATAAAGGACCCCAAAACCCTATTCCAATTATTAGGGCCCCTACGCTATGTCCTTTTGGGGGCTCCTAAAACAAATCCGCCCGACATGGGCCGAGGAGCTTCCGGGTCTCCACGGATCGCGGCCGGGAGGGACAAAAATCTGCCTCAGCCGGGAAAAGGGTTCCCTTTAAGGACTTAGGGCTTAGGGTCTGCCCCTTAGGGTTTAGGGTTTAAAGGCTCGTATGAAAGTCTGCAACACAAGCTCGATACAAATTCTTCTGCCAGTCGAAGGGATTTCAGGGGGGAACAGAAGCTGCCAAAATGGGGATTCTTCAGGTTTGAAAGTGCAGGCTTTAAGACTTTAGGCTCTCTAGGGCCCGGGACTTATACAAAAGCACCTCTCCTGGCTGGCAGCTGAAGAAAACTTCCAGTTGTGCGGTGTGCTCTCTGTCAGTCTCGCCCTCACGGGACTGGTGCAGGTTCGCCTGAAGGAACACTCAAGCCAGCGAGCAAAAACATACCACATCCACAACCCTGAATCCTAAGCCCGAAATACTGAAACCCCCGTGAGAGAGAGAGAGAGAGAGATGCGTATATCTATCTGTCTATCTATCTATCTATCTATCTATCGATCAATCTCTGTATATATATATATACATATGTATGCACACTTGATTTCTTTGTTTATGTGCCTATTCATAATGCACTGCCAAATCTCTAAGTAAATTCATGCTTGGATTGATATTTACATTTAAGTTACAACGAGTTGTACATATGCTGACGTTCTACGCACTTTAGGGCTCACCACCTAACACGTCTGAGCATCTATATCCCGAAGCTACTTTGACCGCAAGACCACTCTATACAGGCCTTTTCTGCAATTTCGGGATCAGAAATGTATGAAAGCCAGGCCTTCAGCCTCAGAATGTCCGAAACTCGATGTAAAACCAAAGATCGCGATCTCGCCCACGGACAGCTTCGCAACAGAAATTTATGAACCGAGATTCCGGTTATTTGAGCAGAAGGGATTCCATGCTTGGAAAGCTGTACCAGTCACGCTCAGTCGGAGTACATGCCAAGGTTTGGTGCTGGGCCCGAGATGCTTCTCTAAGTCACTAAATGGCTATGGGGTTTCGCGAAACTCCTTCGGATAAACTCAAGCTCCACAAGTGCAAGGGGGGGATGCCAGCCAAGCTGCTCTAAAAAGCGTCCCATCGAACCGATGCAGCTTCCATCCTGGATGTAGGGCTTGGGGCTTGAAAGGTTTGTAAGATTTAGGCTAGCAGAAGAAAACTTAATGTTGCTTGCATTTCCGGATCTTTCGTTCGTCCAAACCCCGCATTTCATGCTCTGTAAGAGCTCCAAGCATCATCAGAACGGATGATACCGCGGTGCCCTCAGACTATGTACAAAATCGAATATGGGAGGCTGTCCCAGAAGTACTCAAACCATGCGTCTAGGGCCATGTGGAGTCTAGTGTGGGCCTAGAGACTCGGTCGCCTGCAATATTTTCTTTTCAGCCAAATAAACCTCCCAAAAACTACATGTACTTCCTCAGATGAGGATCCGGTAAGTGCCTGATTCCGTGTGGAACCAGCTCTAGGGTTCGGTCCACTTGAAACTCTGAGCTGGTTGATCCCTCGCCCCTGAATAAGTCAGGGTGCGCTTTTTTTCTAGTATTCGATTTTCATAAGCGAACCCAGGGAGAGAAAAGCGCAAAAAGGTACCACTGGGGAACTTAGGATATCTGCTATCGAAGCGATATACTACGGCATGGCTATGACAAGGAACCCTATGGAATGGCTTTGCTATTTAATCAGGCATCTAGTATTACACTCTGCACTCAGCAATGCCTGACTCAACGCCGCGACTTAACCTTCAAACTCTTATTATCGAAAACCCCATAACATGCCATAGCACCAAAACCCTAAACCCTTTAACGCGGATCACAAACAAGCTTAGTTGTCCAGCAGTCCGGTCTAGCCGATTTTCGCCGAACATATGACCCTCAAACCCAAGCACCTGAGAACCTTTACAGCACTGAGCCCTTCAATTCTCCATTCCCTTAGAAGGCAAGCAGCAAATGGATTTCTGGAGATCTTAATGGAAGAACCCATAAACCCAAAACAACAGAACAAAACATGTAGAGCCTTACAGAATTCATCAGAGTGGCGATGGGAACCCAAACGCTTGAGTCGTCGGCCGGGGGTGGCATGGACTGACCTGAGCGGGTCTCTCTGGGTTTACGGCCGTTGGGGCTTACGGCTCAGAAATGGGCAAAACGCAAAATAATCATAGCTTCCGAGCCTTCGTGTGAGTAACTACCCATAGGCCCCTAAGTAGTTCCTTTTTGGGATTACCTTTATAGGATTCTATATATATATATACCATAAAACGGAACTACTTAGGGGCCTATGGCCTATGGGTACTGTGCTAGGATGAAGGATACCCTAAACCCTAAACCCCTAAACCCTAAACCCCTAAACCCTAAACCCTAAACCCCTAAACCATAAACCCTAAACAGCAGCGGCGGCCCAGTAGCCAGGTTGGGCATGGGCCAAAGGAGCTGCGACCGACAGCTTCGCCCAGGCAGAGTACCTTGTCCCAGGGCTCGTGGGCTTTACAAAAGAGACCTCAGGTTTTAGGTGGGTTCAGTTTTTTTTTTTATTTCGTGGCCCAGCGAATTAAAATATTTAAAATAATAAAATTAGTTTAGGGTTTAGGGTTTAGGGGAGACCGGAGGGCTGGGTTCTAGGGCTCTGCAGGTGCCAACCACAAATTTGCAAATAATAATGCGAAACACGGTTTAGGGTTTAGGGTACGAACACTAACGACAGCGATATTAATGGCACAGAGCAATAATGATTGTTGCTGTTCATATTACTATTTCACCATTGGAGTCTTACGAACCGTATTGGCAATAAGAACAGTAATGACAGCAGAAACAACACCAACATTTTTTAAATATCGATGTTAGTAATGGCAGTGATACTGCTAGTAAGTGCACAAAAATTGCAAGTAGTAATCATCAAGATAAGGTTAGCCACAATCACCATAGTCTAGGACTCAATGCCGGCAGGGGTGACAAATGATGAAACATCTGCCTGATTGATGTTGTTGATCCTTCTTGGAGCTGTTGTATTGCAGGGTGGTCCTTGAAGTAGCCACGCTTATAGTAGTGTTTTGGTGTAGTCTTATACAAGAAGTCCATACTTTCGATTGCACCTCTACCTAACGCACCCTAAACCCTTTTTCAGCACGGGCTGGGGGTGTGTGCCGGCAAGCTGCACCCTAAAGCCTAGACCCTAAACCGCCGCATTCATTACTTAGTAGTTTGCAGCTTCGGAGTTCCTTGCGAACGCCTCATCCTATACACGCCGAAGCCTGAGGGTCCATCTATACTGCCAGTATGGAATTAGGCCCCCAAGAGATCATCCTTATCAACCTTACCATTGCTTTTTTTGGCACCTCATTCATGAATAATTTTATTCATAGTATATCCGGACTATGAATTACGGAGTCTCTTGGGATCAGATTAGGGTTCGGGGTAATTATACCATGGTTATAATGTGGGGCTATGTGAGGCAAGTTTTTCTGATCTGTGTGGACCGTAGGGCCGTCAATACGGTACATCGCAAGGGGATATTCGTACAGGTCTTCTGCAGCCAGGGACGCCATAAGCTGTAGATCGCTACGGTTGATGATATCAAACCTGCATTTCCCATAATAAGGAATATACCATCATTCACCTGGCTTAGGGTCCTTAAGGCAATGCAGGAATTTTATCATCAACAGTAGTACATACTTCCCTTTAGGATTTCGAAGTTCAGTGCAGTCCCCTTGGGTCCATCCCTGACCGGAGGCCTCTCGACCAAACACCCTAGCGTATCAGCCATGATCCCTCGATAATTACCCATACGATTTTGTGGTTCCTTACGATCAGCATACTATAAAGGAGCCCAAAACCCTATTCTAATTCTCAGGCCCCCTTCGTGAGCAAGGAAGCTCGACGCCCCAGAGGTCCAGCGTCGTGGCGACGCGGATCCAGGAGCCTTTCCTGGAAAGCGGGAGCTCGTTTCAGGGCTTTGCACCGGTGTTTCGACAGTGTTTTTCCCTCCTACTCAGCAAGGACGAGCCCGCATTGCAGGGAAAGTCGGCAGAACAGTGTAGGGTTTAGGGTTCAGGCGGTTGAGAACCCCAACACCGCGAAGCCAGTGAACCCTAAACTACTGAGCCCCAAAGGAGTAAAGCCAAGATCGGGATCTTATGGTCTACCCGCCAGACTTTGGAATGCAAGTTACAGGAACCAAGTTTGGACAGCCGAAACCCTAAAGAGATTAGGGCTTGCACCAAACCCTGAAACTCTCTTCTTTAAACCCGAACCAAAACAAGCTCAAACTTTCTAAGATAGACGAAACCTGCAACTTAAACTCAACCGGTGGCCTCTGATCGTGAGTGCACCTGGAACGCCACAACACCAGATCCATTCACAACCCTGCAACCCTGCAACCCTTCGAAGTCTGCACCCGGCAAAACCCCCAGGCCCTTTGCACTCTCGCCCCCAACCATAAGCCCTTCGCACCCCTACATGTAGAGCAGCCCTGAACCGCAGCCCCTTCCCTTAACCCCAAATCCCTAAATCCCTAAGGCCTCAAAGTGCAAGAAATCCTAAGCCTTAAACCCTAAAACCCCGAACCTCAAAACCCCACTGGCGCCTCTCTGCAGCGATGAGAACTTCTCCAGGCGAGAACTCCCCGAATTCCTTGAGTGAGAACTCGAAGGCTCTTCGAATTAGGGCTAAAGGGCTTTAGGGTCTAAGGTTGAGGGCTTCGGGTTTGGGGGCTTTGAGGGTAGGGCTTTAGGGCTTTAGGATTTAGGGGAAAAGGTTTCGGGTTTGGGGCTTTAGGGTTTTCGGGTCTAGGGTTAAGGGGTTTTAGGGTGTCGGGTCCTAGGGTTCAGGGTTTTAGGGTTTTAGGGATTAGGGTGGTGGGCTTTAGGGTTTTAGGCATAAGAGTCCCCATAGCCTCAACCAAATTCCACAAACAACACGAGGCTTCAATTACTAGGCAGAGCTTGTATGTCTTCGGTATTTACGAGACGAGGGTGTAGAGCTTAGGAAAACCTAGCTCCTTAGGGTTTAGGGGTTAGGGGTTTAGGGTTTAGGGTTTCGGGCTTAGGGTTTACAGAACTCCTTTTACAAGCAGGACTCAAACAACAGGCCAAAAACCTTAACACCGCAAACCCTTCAAGAACTCTTTCTTCAACTCCGAGACGCCTTGTGATGCCTGTTGCGGATCCCTGTAGACTCCTGTGAAGAGACTCAAAACCCCTGTAAATCTCCTTTCACAGACCCTCAACCCCAAAACTCCGTCAAGTGACCCTCAAGCCCTCATTAGTGCTAAAAGCAAACATTTCGAGAGATCCTTTTGAACCCCAAACCCCTTACAACTCCTCTAAAGACGAAGCCTTCAACCCTACAATTCCTTCAAGCGGCCCTAACCTAAATCCCCAGGAACAGACCCTAAACCCTGAACATCCCTCAACCCGAAAGCTCTTTTGAAGAGTCCGAGTAGCTCGGCCATCAATCGCAGGGGCCTCCCGTGACTTCACAGGATCCAATGACCGCACTCGCCAAACTTCCTTTGCTTCGATTCAGCGCATTGGGGCTTACGGTATAGAATTGGTTTATATACGTCGCTTTGAGGATTGCATCAGGTAGGCAAGGTCTGAAAGTAATTGCGGGAGGATTCTGTGGTTGTGGAAAGTTTAAAATTCGGAAGTAATTACTGGAGAAGGGTTTCGGCGTACACAGCAGATGATCGTGGAATTCGTGTTGAGTGTTGAGATTTGCATGGTAAGGTGCAGAGTTTGGTCAAGTGTTCATGAACGACCTTCTGCAAAATGACACGACGTGTTTCAGTTCTATGGGGCGCGGAGGTTACGTAACGTTGGGGATTGACCGGTAACTCGGAGACCCAATGCCGTTCCTAAGGCTCCATATACCTCTATATATACTTATGAGCCTTAAAGCGGCTTCCTACATAGGAATCCCATTAAGGCCTAAGTATATACTACGTAGGTACCTGGCACCATAGGGCCACAGGGCATGGGATCAGAACTCCGACCTTAGGTGGCATCTCGTCAATACCCAAAAATTTGTCACAGGCGGTGTTCACCTTGCTGGCCTCGCAAGACAGCTCTGCAAGGGACGCTCTTTCTACATAGGCTCATAGTGTTTGTTGACTTGTTTACTTGCTTTTTATTTTTGAATCCTTAAATCCTCAGAAGTCTTCAGGTGTCAGTCAAGACAGAACAGATCCCAGCTGAGAGTTTGGGAAGTATATTAGATAGGCCTGAAGAGGTAGGAAACTCGGAACGTTGGTCTGTCCGAACCCCAAAGCTCTGAAGCAAGAAAGTTGGATTGGCTCATACTACCTCGCCTGTGTCTGAGCCCGTTTGATGCCCTGAAGTATCCGGACCCATGCTTTTAAATGCAAACTCGAAATCATGCGCAACACAATCACTGAACAAGACCTTCAATACACCCTCGCAGAACAACTTCGGCCTGAACCCCCGAACCCCCCCTCCCCTTCCTCCCCACCCAAAAAGAAGAAGCAAGGACGAAGCCGAGGGTCCAAGCCGACTTCTTCCGCCCGAGCTCGCTCGGCTTGCTTAAAGCGGTGGTCCGTCTCAAGATGCTGCAGGGCCTTCGGATGGAAGGGCTTGCGGGTTCAGGGCTGTTTTAGGGTTTATGTGGGTTTAAGGGCCGGAATTTCGGGTTTAGAGGTTTGGGTTTAGGATATCAGTCTTCTAAAATTATAATGTCAGGTCTAGAGTTGATGGGTTCTAGGGCAATAGCGATTTAGGGCTTGGGTTTTATCTAGGGCTTACAGGGTGTAGGTTTAAGGCCGCAATACAAGGTTTGTAAGGGATTTGAAATTGATCAACGGGGCTTCCTTCCAGTTTGTCCCACAGGTCCTTTCACAAGGCTTTACGAAAATTCAGAGTTTTCGGTTGTCTTGTTGCTTCGAAGCTTCTTATCTGCTTTGGGGCCCACCTTGGGCACTCGCACGCACCTTTCTTGTTTCGAAGGCTTTATCTCTATGTCGGGATGCTAAAGCTAGGGATTTAGGGTTCAGGGTTTTCGAGGGCTTGGTACTACTGGGATGCTAAAGCTAGGGCTTTTTTCCCTCTCGCATGGCTGAGTATGATGCTCACAAGCGAGGTTGCTTTGAGGATCATCGTGCTTGCATTCAACTTAGTAATTACAGCGCCAAGCAAAATCTACCCGTCGGCGTTTGCCATCCATCAAGTACCCATAGGCCCCTAAGTAGTTCCTTGTTGGGATTACCTTATAGGACCCTAAAAATAAGCCATAAGAGGAAACTACTTAGAGGCCTATGGGTACAGCATTATTGACCCAGCGCTGAAGAGTCGGCTCCAACAAGGCAAGCTTGGCTCTTTGACTCCACGGAGCAAAAATCTGCCTTCGACGATCCTAGCCCTGACAAACTAGGGGTTTAGGGTTTAGGGTTTTCGAGGGCTGTAGATTGGAAAGGTGTTCAACGGATCTAGGACCTAAGCCCGCTAGAAATCCAAACCACAGATGGGACAGAGTTGGGGACAGAAATCTTTGCGAGTTAGCGGGCTTTTTGGCGCTTCGAAGGGTGCAGGACTGGAGACCCTCACGGGATTTGGCTTTAGATGGCTTTAGGGCTTATGGCTTTAGGACTCAGGGTGCTTATGTCACGGATGGGCCTTCGGTTGAGGTTCGGAGACGCGAATGGAACCACGGGCCCTTCCAATGACAACCGACATCAAGGAGTTGCAAACTTCTACCCCTAACCCTCCAGGTACCTACTACATAGGGCCCTAGGGGCTCTAGTACCCTTCTGTAGTAGGTACCTGGAGGGTCAGGGCTAAATTAGGGCGGAGGCCAAGTTTAACTCCAACCCCCGCGTAACCCATGACCCTAAACACCAGAGCCTGGGAAGGCCCTGTTAAGTCACTCCCAGCACTATACCCGAAGTGCACTCTGAGCTAAACGGCCTCACTACTCCCATTGAAAGGCTGCAACTATGCGGGTTGATATGGCAACTCCCCTCTTGCAAACCGGCTGGTAGTTGAAGCACCTGTTTTCTAAGACGAAAAAGCCTTGAAGCCCCAAACCCACCCGACCGCAAAATCCAATAGTCTGAAAACCCAAACACTACACCCTGGAATCCAGACCCGTGAAGCACTAAACCGAAACACCCGTTTTACCAACCGGCGAGGGATAAAGGAACTAGGCCTTCTCGTCGGGATCCAGTCCAAGCCAGTAGTCCTGTTCCGAGCGGCTCCGAAGCCCATCTATGCAGGAAATAAGGCTTAGGGTTTCGGGTTGCGGGTTTCGGGCTTAGGAGATTCCTTCAGCACTCATGCTCATACATAAATCTTGCAAGATTTATGTCAGATAAAGAACTCTTCCCCAAGCAGTGCTCGAGAAAGTGCGAATGAGCCCTTTTCAAGAAGTCTTACTTGCGCAGTATCCGGCACATAGCAACATAGATCCCGATGCAGGTTTTGAACCTACGGTACGGTATACATAGAACTCTGTAAAATCTTGTGAAAACCTGATAAGCCTACAAAACTGCTACAAACAACAACGACGACGACAACAACAACAACTACTACTACTACTACTACTACCACCACCACCACCACCACCACTACTGCAAATGCAACAGCAACAGCAACAGCAACAACAACAACAACAATAAGTGTCAGATCCAGTAGTAGTAGG
>CAJNJA010065953.1:0-18840 GCA_905231915.1 Symbiodinium necroappetens
GGGTGGTGGCGACGGTGGTGGTGGTCTTTGTCGTGGTGGTGGTCTTGGTGGTTGTGATCGGGGGGATGGCCGGGGGGGGGGGGGGAAGAACCAGCTATTCCCGCTGTACGGAATTCTAGCTTAGAACCTGAAGGTGTTGGGGCTTCACGTAAGCGCTTGAAAACGAGTGTTCAACCCCGGCCATGCCTGTGATCTTCTTGAGTCCATAAGCCATCGTCGAGACGAACAGGCTCAATCTACGGAGGGTATGTCGGATAACATGCTCTGCAACTATTGGAACCTGTGCATCCTGACCATGCTGATTAAAGACTGTAACAGGACATCGGGCTTGTGAAGGCTACAATCCTAGAGTTCGAAGGCTTACACCCATAGCCGACACATGAACCCTCAATGTTCGACTCCTTGGGCTCACTTGCATCAGTCCTCGCCATGGAAAGACTTACTTGATGCGTCATGGATTTCATCGGACCTGAGTCAGCCCCCTTTGATTTCTTGAGCTGAGATGCCCGCAGTCCACAAGACAGCGGTTTGCGACAGCCCTAGGACTTTGGAGCTGGACGTTACTTAGGGTTTTATGGTTTCGGGTTCCGTCTAGTCGTCATTTCAAGCTCCGGGCTTTGAGGCTCTATGCCAAGTGCCATAAAACCCGGAAACCTCAGCCATTCGCCAAGCCTTGGCCCTCCTGCACAACAAACTCTTGCATCGACCTCACCCCTCTGACCCACACCGCTTACCACAGAATTCCCTTGAAAGGCAACTACTTGAGCCACCAAGACACTTGTCACCCACTCGGGCCGCGACAACAAAAACAGAAACAGACAATCACCCAAGCTTGGCACTTTCCACTTGCAAACGCTTTTGAAAGCTAATAATGCGCATGATGACCACTCATATTCCTGAGGGTTGCCTAATAAATGTACGGTATACTACACCTCAAAACACTTTTCTACTTCTCAACGCCTCTATCAAGTATGGTTCGTCTCGGGTGGAGGGCTTTAGTTAAGGGTTTCTTAAGGGTTTAGGCTTTTGGGTAGGGCTTTCTGATTTAGGTTTCGAAGCTTCAGATCTTTCTATCATAGAGCAAGCGTATCATTCATCAATCTATGGATGCACTCTTCGCCTCTGTCTTTTCGATGCCGATCATAGCTCTGTGGCTCTGCGCCGTGGCTGGACGAGATTCCATGCTCTGGGACGCCACGATACCGATGCACTTAGGGTTTAGGGATTGGCATTTAGGGTGCAGGATTTAGGGTTTAGAGTTTACAGGGTTTATAGGGTTTAGCCATTAGGGTTTAGGATTTAGGGTTTAGAGTTCATAGGTATATAGGGTTTAGGGTCTAACGTTTAGGGTTAGGATTTAGGGTTTAGAGTTTACAGGGCTTAGGGTCTTAGGCTACGATGGAGGGTGGCAGGCGGGGGGGATGCCTAGCCATGACCTGCACAAAACCCCCAAAATCCCTTACTTGCACTATCCATGGGCTCCATAGTAGTTCCTTTTTGTGGTTTCAATTTAGGATCCAAAAAGGTACTCCCAAGAAGGAACTACTATGGAGCCTATGGGTATCGGGAAGGCAGGGATTCGACGCCTAAACCCCTAAACCCTAAACCAAGACTGCTAGGAACCCCATGCATTCCATGCTACCAGCCGCATCGACAGAATTTCGACAAATCTGCTCTACGCTTCTGGACGAGAAACATTGCAACCCCAAACCCAGAAACCTCAACCTCTAAACCTCTAAACCACTCTAAACCTCAAAATCCTAAAACCCCATTTTTCCCGTAAACCTCAGACGTCCTAAACCTCGAAACCCCTAAACCCTGAACCCTCCAAACCCCTAAGGAGCACTCTTCTGCGGCCGCCCCTCAACCCGAAACCCTAAACCCTAGCCCCTCACCGTCGGTTGGGGGCCCGGGGCTCACGGATGCGGAAGAGTTCCGGTTGGAGTTTCTGGACCTTCGTGGCGCATGGGTAGTTCTTTAGATTAGGGTGCCTTGTAGGGTTAGGGTTGGGGTTAGGGATAGGGTTTAGGGTTTAGGGTTTAGGGCTTTAGTTCTTTAAATTAGGGTCCCTTGTAGGGTTCCTTAAAGGGATCTATACATGGATCTATAAGGGTTTCTATAAGAGTTCTGTACTCTTGAAGTGCTCTCTAGGGCGTAAGGCAGCGTTAGGCGACTATGGCTTGTGAGGCCATGGACTGCATAGACCTTTTGGTTCAGATTTGAACATACTTTGAATACAGAAATCCAGATGAATACTTACAAGGGTCAGGGTGTGACTGCAACCGTCCAGATATGACTTTTGCCTGATGTCCTTCTTGGCGCTGTTGAATTTGGGGTGAGCTCGTGCGAACTTTACACGGCGAGCTGTCCGTTGGTGCCTCCATCCCGTACACAGATGCCCTGAGGGCTTGGGGTTGAGCTTTTGCATTCAGTGCCGAGTCCGGGGTTGAGCTGTGCCAAGAATAGGATGCGAATTTTCGGGACCCCTACGCTCTACCCCGCCTCAGGTCAGCGGCCTTCACATCAGTTCCAGCTCTGGTAAGTACCGAAAAGATCGGCCAGGATTTGCAATAGTAGTAGTTGCAGACAGAATTATCTGTGCTTTGGGGAATCTATGAAGTAAGGTTCTGAATACTCCTAAAGTACCACCCCAAACACACATATCACATCTATGCCAGCATTCCAATAAAAAACCTAGACAATTCTCAATCTAAGCACAACTGTTGCTGTACCTATAGTCTCCATCGTAATTCCTTTTTTTGGTTTGACCAATTCTATATTAAGGATCTTACAAGGTCACCCCACAAAAGGAACTACAAAGGAGACTACAGGTACTTTGACCCTAAACCCTAAAACCTAAACCCCTAAACCCTAAACCCTAAACCCTAAAACCCCTAAACCCTAAAAACATGGACATAGCAAGCCCCACTCGCTCTGGGACCGGTACGCCAGAAAGACCGTCGCTGCTCCACGCGGCCTCCATCTTCACCAAGTCCTCCGTGGGAACCGTCCACCCATACTTGGAGGTTCATGGGTAGTTATAAGTGGGGTTATAAGTAGGCCAAATATAACTATAACCCATATTAGGGGAATTGTAACTGTACTTATAACTACCCATGAACCTCCAAGTATGGGTAGTTCTCTAAATTAGGGTCCCTTTTCGGGTCCTTATTATAAAGGTGCCGTACTATATTGGGGACCTAAAAGGGGACCCTAATTTAGAGAGCTACCCATATGAAGCGCCGGAAGTTCGAATCGATCCGCTAAACGGAACCGCAGTTCACAACCCACCCCTTCATCTAACTCCTGTCCGGGAGTGCCTCTCTTCCACCCCTCGAGCCGGCAAAGGAAACCGCCCGGAACCTCGCCAACCCGAAACAGTTCAGAATCCGAAACGAACCTAAACACGTCATCTCTGTGCTTTGCCTTTGGTGATTAGAACCTTAGGTCAAAGCATTGTGTGTTTAGGGCTCGGTGTCTTAGATTTGCTTGCATCTTTTGAAGTTGTGGGGGGTTGGGTTTGAGGTTCAGTTTTAGGCTTTCAGGCTTTGTAGATGTTTAGGATCACCGGAATGAGGTTGACAGTCAAGGCGTTTCGCGTTTGTGGTTGTTTAACCTCAGGGTCATCGGTTTTAGGTTGACAGTTAGTGCGTTTAGTTTAGATTTTTCTTGAAAGGGTTTCGCGGCATTTGTGGACAGTGCGCATGCAGTGAGCAACACCCCTGCGCACTGCGGATTTCTCCTAACCCCGTGTTGTTGCTGAGGCCACTTCAACTTAAACTTGTATCTCGATCAAGTGAAAAAACTGGACTTGTACTGAAGCCATAAGCCCGCTCCCGGACTCACACCCCAAACCCAGAAGCCTAAACCCCTAAACCCTAAACCTCTAAACACTAAACCGCTAAACCCTAAACCCTAAACCCCTAAACCCTGAAGCCCTGATGCCTAAGCCCCAAGCTAAGCCCCAGGCCCTGAGCCCAAGAGCCCAAACCCGAAATACCCTAAATGCAGGCGCGCCTTGAAACAAATCAACCGAGGGCTTTGAGGGATGAGATTGCCTATACTCTCCATTGTACCACGGTTTAGGGTTGAGGGTTTAGGGGTTTAGGGTTTAGGGTTTAGGGGTTTAGGGTTTAGGGTTTAGGGGTTTAGGGTTTAGGGTTTAGCCAGTTCTATAGCAAGGATCCCAAAAGGTAACCTCCAAAAGGAACTACAATGGAGACTATAGGTATGATTACATTATTTAATGAGGGAATGAACCCTACAGCCCTGAGACCCGAAAAGCCCTCTAAACCCTAAACCCCTATAGACCCTATAAACCCTAAACCCTATAGACCCTAAACCCTGTAAACCTTCTATACCCTCCAAACCCTCGAAGCCCTGTATGTAAGCCCTCTAAACCCGCCTAAACCCTAAACACTAAACCCCAAAACCTAAACCCTATAAACCCTCTGAGCCCGCTAAGCCCTCCAAACCCTGGCAGTACGCAGAAAAACCCTAAAACCCGAACTCCACCCCTGCCTGCTCTGATGTGTCGCGGATGTTGCGCAAGGGGCCCTGGATGACCAAAGAGCCTAGCCACCACAGTTTAGGGTTTAGGGTTTAGGGCCACGAAAAGGGCGTCGGGTTCGTTGAGAGACTTTTGGGTGAGAGGATTTCGTGCTGTAGGGCTTGGGCTTTGAGGCTTTTTTTTTGGTTTTCCGCTTTAGTTAAGTTACAGAAGGTTTGGGGCTCTGGGGCCAGGGCGTAGGAAGGATGCTGGGCTTTGGTGAGGTTTTGTGGTTGTTCGTGGTTTAGGGCTTGGGTCTTTGAGGGATTACGGCTCCATAGGGTTTAGGATTATCCAAATCCAGTTGAATCTACGTAGATTCGACTCATGGGTCCTTTGTCTTTTCCTACTGCTTTAAGCCGAGATGTCCCGGCCACCTATGGTCTCCGTTGGAGTTCCTTTTTCTGGGGTACCTTACAGGCACCACCTAAATACATTTACATGTATGTGTGTGTGTGTGTTTATATATATATATATCGTTTAGCCAAAACAGGAACTACAATGGAAACTATAGGCAACCTACCTCCATCTTGCTTTGCAGCCCGTCTTCTTGGAACTCGGATCTATATCAAGCGTTCGGGCGCAAACTAAATGAACAAAGGAAACAGCATAAAATAGCAACACATGATTGTATTGCGTGTGTTTACATACACCCGGAACCTTACTCCTTACACATCCCCTGTTTCAAGCCCGCAATTCAGAGGTAGCGGTTGTTAAACAGGGCTCCTACATGCGAGTTTCAGAAAAGCAGGGACTCTTGTCTAGAACTACAGACTGTAGGATCCCGACAAGGAGCACTCCTATGGCAGCCCCTGAGCCTGAGAAGCTCCCCTGTATGTTCTGAGGCAGAAGGACATTAGTCGAAGGATTGGCGCATACTAGGGTTTAGGGTCTAGGGTTTAGGGGTTTAGGGGTTTAGGGTTTAGGAGTTTAGGGTTCAGGGTCCTTCATCCAGGGCCCCGCTTAGTTGCTTGGGCTTATAAGGATCCATTGTTAAGCGACACAGGATGTCTGAGCCCCAAACCCTACCTATGGTCTCCGTGATAGTTCCTTTTTGGGGTTACCTTTCAGGATCCTTAATATAGAATTGGTTAAACCAAAGAAAGGAACTACAATGGAGACTACAGGTAAATCCTAGACCCTAAGAGGGGTTTAGGGCTTGGCACGCGATTTACGGCGTGATACAAGCCGAGGGCTCAGAGTTCATAAAGCCTCAGGAATGCAGGCTGCCTAAGAGTTGAGGGTGCAACCGACTCAAAGATTAGAGACAAACTGGGCTCTTGTTAGGGGATTTCATTTAAGTTACCGTCATAAGGACACCATATTATTGACTATAGATCCCTATTATGGTATCTTATATTAAGTCCCCTAACAAGAAACCAGTAAAGATTTCGGGTCGGGAGCACCTTCTGCTCGAAAGGCTCAAACTAAGTTATCAACTAATTTTGTCCTAGAGTATAAACCCCAAAACCCTAAACCCTAAGTTTTCAATTAAATTTGTCCTCTAAAGTATAAACCGTAAACCCGAGTATAGTCGACAGAAGGCAGTCTTTTTGCATGCAACTCGGCTCTTCGGAACCGTCAATCCTGACACACAACTAATCCCGAACCATTGAATGTATGGGGTTTAGGGTCTATTGGATGCCAAACACATCGTGCTTTTTCCTTAACATCTAAACCCTAAATCCTAAACCACGAGAATTAGTTACTAGGATGCCGGCCGCAGGGAAGTCGAGCACGGTATTTCGTCCGCCCTCCAATCGTCTCCTGCGCGTCTGCTGGATAGCCAACGTTATACGGTTGATGATCATAATAAGGAATATACCTTAATTCCCATAGTTTAGGGCCCTTAAGGTAAAGCAGGATTTATATCATCAACCGTAGTGTAGAGTTTCGGATGAGGGGTTGCTTTTGGGAAGGCCTTTAAACGTCTTATATGAGGGGCAACATGGTTAGTCAAGGCTTAAGCTCAGGGTATGGCTTGTTGTTTGAGGGCTTTTGGGTTCGGCCTTGTTCGGTTACTGTCGGCATAGGATCATGAATCTGAAGCGGTGTTTAACCGCAACCAACATGAGGAATGCTCAGCTTAGGCCTGGTAGTACCCCTCATAATTAGTAGTGATACCCATTCTGGTTGCCCTTATAGCAACCCTGGTGAAATGCTTGAGGTCCGGCAGGCAAGCTGGAGCCGGATAAGGCTTTCGGCAGCCTCTCGTTTATGCCGTGCCTGTGCTTGCGAGGAACCCTTACACCCTCATAAACCCGATTGTCAACACCCTGAACCCTGAACCCTGAACTAAACCTCAACCACCCCTCAGCACACACACACACACACGCACACACCAAACAGCCTCGTGGATGCGGGCATCGCCACCGCCTGCAGGTGCTCCGTCACCTCCGGACCCTCCTCCGGCTCCTTCCAGGCTTTTGGTTTAGGCCTTGGGGTTCGGGGGGTCTATGATTTAGTTTTGAGGGGCTGAGGGCTACAGAGTTTAGGCTGGAGGCTTACCTGTAGTCTCCATTTGAGTTCTTTTTGGGGGTTACCTTTTTGGGATCCTTAATATAGAATAGGTTAATCCTTAATATAGAATTGGTTAAACCCAAACACAGGAACTACAATGGAGACTATAGGTAGGGCTTGAGGTGAAGGTCCCCAGGCCTACTCTCAGAAAGGCCGGGGACTCCGGGTCAACGAGGTTTCGGGTCGATGGTAGACGCTTTGTAGGCTCAAGGTTCGTAAACTTTAGGCCCTGTTAGGGTTTGCTTTTTTTTGTCTTTTTAAAGGGCCTTTTTCGTCACCTGCGCTTCGAAGCCCATTTTAGGGTTTAGGGTTTAGGGAAACCCCCCAGTGGCCGTAGTATCCAACTTCAAGCTCTTGTCCGCTTCTATGTCCCCTGGCATTTCCCCTTACCCTAAACCCTAAAGCCCTAAACCCTAAAAACGAAAAAACACCCTCAGGCCCAAGGGCCCAAGCTTTGGCGAACGATCCCGTGCCCTTGATCTGGCGTCAGGCCCGACAAGGAACTCGTACAAGACATCGAGTTTCAGTAGGAGTGTGTAGGCTGTCGGGGTTAAAGCTTTGGCCTTCCTTTGGCATTTATTTCCGGGCGTTAAGGCTGTGCAAAGCCCGCAGAGGGGTACACTTCAAGCCTTTCGGAAGTGCCAAAGTTTGCATGCTGCAAGAGCCAGGCAGCACGCAGGGAGTTGCATTTACTCTCAGGCTACACTGAGCTCCACTCTTCCGGAGCCCCATATCAAGACCCTATCATCGACCGCCGGGCCGCCAAACGTCGCAAATTTTGAAACTAAAGTCAAGAAGAGGGCTGTCTTTTTGAAATATAGACGGGGGCCCTACACCCTAGGCCTTTCATAGGAATCCCTTGAGATCTCGATCCGAAAATGCAACCTCTAAACCCTATAAACTCTAAACCCTAAAACCTATAAATCCTAAACCCCCTATAAACCTATAAACCCTAAACCCCCTAAGCCCCATACGCGCTACAAACCCCCTAAACCCTAAACCCTAAATCCTATAAGCCCTAAACCCCCTAACCCCTAAACCTCAACGAAAGCCATCAGAGGCAACCTGAGGCCGGGGGTGGCGAGCGCTTTCGCGGTGGTGAGGGCGTGCGACGGCCTTGCCAGTTGGTCGGTTTCTTTCATTGGAGATTTCCAAGGAGTGCTGCGTTTAGGGTTTGGGGTTTAGGGCTTAGGGGGTTTAGGGTTTGGGGGTTTAGGGTTTATAGTGTTTAGGGTTTATAGGGTTTGGGGTTTGGGGTTTAGGTTGAAGGTTCAGGCTTCGTATGGTGTTTTTGCAGCGTTTATTGCCTTTCACAGGGACCTATTTCGGCTGCACGCAGCCGTAAAACGGTTTGTGCAGGTACTTCTCCTGGAAGGCTTCATATCTGATCCACGGGTGCTGTAATGACTGCATAGCAACCCTGAAGAGAACAAGTGAATTGGGACACCATGACGCTATTTCTAAACCCTAAACCCTGAACCCTAATTTCTGCACAACATTCTCAGAGTAAACCCGCATGAAAGCCTCGACAAGCACGAAGAGACCGACTTCACTAAGGCCTTAAGATAAGGCCCTTCATATGCCTTACGAAAGATTCGTAAGGTCCTCCTGGCCCTCGTGGGCTCTTAGGGTTTAGGGTTTAGGGCTTTGGTCTAAGGGCTTATGGTGTAGGGTGTAGAGTCCTCCTGGCCCTCATGGGCTTTTAGGGTTTAGGATTTAGGGTTTAGGGCGTGGAGTTTAGGGTTTATATATGCAGCCATGGAATCTTCTAGCCTTCGAGCCTTGGCCGAACCCCAAACCCTGGACCCTAAAGCCAACAACACCAACCGCTTAAACTTTGAAAGAGGCTTCTGAACAACTAGAATAGGCATTTTTCACGTATAATTGAACCAGCGGAACCCTCAAATAAACCCTAAACCCTCAAAAAAGGAGATCCTAGGACCCCGAATACACCTGTAAAGAAGCCCTTGAGCAAATGCCTGCGAACTCCTAAAACTCAAATCCGACAGCCTAAAGCCCCAAGCTTCAAAGCACTGCCAAGCATCTCCTCAACCCTACCCTAAACCCTAAACCCTACATCCCTAAACCCGAAACCCTAAAGTCCCTCTCATCGCTTCCGCGCCCAACTGAGCTCCTAGCGAGGGGAAGGAGTCCTGGAGAACTTCGAAGGTGCCAGGATTTAGGCTTCAGCTTCAGGGTGGGTTTAGGGCTTAGGGTTTAGGGCTTCAAGGGTTGAGAGGGTGGGTTTAGGGTTTAGGGTTTAGGGCTTTAAGGGTTGAGGGTTCAAGTAGACCCTACAGGTTTAGGGTTTAGGGCTTCAAGGGTTGAGGGTTTAAGTAGACCCTACAGAACCTACCCGTTTTAAGGACTTAGAGCCGGGGCTTCTGTGGTTTTAAGGTTTATAGGGTTTCGGGGCTTCAGTGTCAACCTCAGAGTTGAGGGTTTAGGGCTTTAGGCTTTTAAGGGCTTCAGGGTTTAGGGTTCAGGGCTTTTTTTTTCTTTTTTTTGGGCTTCAGGGTTTAGGGTTCAGGGCTGTAGTGTTTTTTGTCCTTCAGGGCTTCGGGGTTTAGGGTTCGGGCTTAGGGTTTCACAGGGATGTAAGCGTTTTCCGGGTTTCAACTGGTCTGGGGTTCCATAGGGCTTTGCAGCTTCACAGGGCTTTAGCGTTTCATGGGGGGATCAACTAGGGTTTAGGGTTTAGGTTTCGTGGGGGTTTCAGGTGTTAGACTTTCACAAAGGCTTCAGGTTTCGAGCACATAGAAGTCTCGAGTTTCATGGGGATTTAGGGCTTGGGGCATAAGGGGTGGAGGAGGGGGATGTTTCGGTTTTCATAGGATTTTACATGGGACTCTATAGGGTTTTATTCGTTCGGCTTTACACCTGCAATTTTCGAGGGGCTGAGGGCTGGGCTGTATTGGGGTCAAGGGTGCCAGGCCTGAAAGGGCCTTCTGAGTAACCGCGCCCAGAGCCCAAATTGCCCTACCGGAAACCCTACAACCTCTGTAAAGAAGCAACCCTGTAAATTACTTTCCAGGGGTTCTGTTCACACATACCAAGCCACTACTGCAAGGCGAAGTGGCTGAGTAAGGGGGGGGGGATGGAGATTGTGGTCAATGTCAGGCTGCCTTCGCAAGACCATCAGTTCAAAAGATGCCAAATTTTGGAACCAAGCTCCGTGTCTCCCCGAAAAACTTCTTGGAACAGTGTACCACACAGACGATACCCGATTCAAGACGGTTGGCGTGATTGTGAAAAACATCCAACCTACTGACTTCAGCCTGCGTGTGCGCGAGTCACGGCCGCGGGGTGGAGGTGACCTGCATAAGCTATTGTAATTCGGGCTCAGGGTGTAGCATAGTTTCTTCTAGTTGCAGTCTTAGCATACGAGATTAACTGCTTCTGAGACTTGGTCTGTGGTGGTTTGCGATGTCGTGTCTAAAGTCCACGCCCGGTCTTTTTGAAGAATCAACATACAGACCCCGACGACTCCAAGATTTGAGAAGAACGCCACCGTCACCAACATACCGACATGGGCACGTGATCTGGGTCCCTGGATCCTTGCTTCGGGGGCATTGAACACTGCAGATCGCGGTAGAATCCTAGCAGAAATCGCGATCGACCCCAAGACGGGAGGCCTTAACCCGAAACCCTAGGGTTTAGGGAATATTAATGGGTACATGGACCCTTAGGGGTCACTGCGTTAGTTACTATTAAGTCTGGCTCCGGCAAGGACGCTGGCCCCGTCCCCTGAGACAAGCCCACACGTAGGCTGTATGGATTACTTCAGGGTTTATCTTAGAGCATGTATCGTGCTCCAAACTGTCCATGACCGTGACCAGTTACACCGGCAGCTAATTGAACCAGGTTGTAAATGCTGGGCGTGTAGCACATCTGAGCTCTTTAGAAGCAGTATGCGATAGCATCCTGTAGAAACCCTGTTAAAGGAACCCTAGTAATACATTCATGAAGGACCAAGGGCTTGAAGCTCTTTGGCATGTCGCCCTGGCTGAGGGGAACTTATGCACCTCTACCCTTAACCCTAAACCCTAAATCCTAAACCCTAAACCGTATATCTCATCTGTCAATGTCGCTCTCGCTCTATCTCTCCCTCTGCTTTTCCCGCTCTCAATCTCCTCGTCTCTACCTCTCTGTCTCTCCTGGTCTCTCTTCCTCTCTTCCTTCTGTCCAAACACAAGCATGCTCAGCAGGGTTTACCTATAGTCTCCATTGTAGTTCCTTTTTTCGGTTTAACCAATTCTGTATTAAGGATCCCAAAAGGTAACCCCAAAAAGGAACTACAATGGAGACTATAGGTAGGGTTGAGGGAGCCTTCGACGGTCTGGTCTGGCTTTTGGGCTTAGGACTCAGGGTACGTGGGCACGGGCTCAGCTGTGCCGCATGTTAAGACAGAGGGAGGTCCCCATTCGGAACTGCCAACTAGGTCCTGTGCGGCTTCAGATTTATGTCTCATTGCTTCACTAGCCCCAACGGACCACAGCACACTAGCAGGCTGCAAGACGTGCCTGAGTCAGAATCTGGAGATACACATCCGCACAAGACAAAGAACATGAGTTCAAGTAGTCCTGGGAAAGTTATTCACATGCACATGGGCCATGGCCACATACGCCATCTCCGCCAAGGGTGGCCAACGACCGAGTAGCTGCGGGGGGGCAAGAAAGAACGAAGCAGTAGTTCCGATCATCCACATACAAGGAAGTCTTGAGGTAAAAGCTCAAACTGCCTGGGCCAGAAAAAAAGCATGAGCTTATTGTAGGGTATGTACATGCTCGAAGTTCTTAACCCTTGGCTCGGAAGTTTCAAAATCAATGCCCGCAAACTTCCAGCCCACTCTCATTCTGCCCTGTCCACCTCCGAACCTTCAGACAAAACTGAGACTGAGGGTTATCCTTGCTCCGAGCTGCTGTTCGAGCGGTTTCATCTCAATAGACATCTACTTGCAAGGAAGGAAGCAAGAGTGATTATAGTGATTATAGGTCAAGCTCCGGCAGTTCTAGGCTCAGCTGCAGACTTGCGGGCAGGCTTTCGCTGTACCCTAGATAGCTTCAGCTACTTTAACCGTCCGATATCAGCTTCGCCACACGAAGCAGTACTTGAAGAATGCAGGAGCCTGGTAAGAGTGACTGAAACTAGGACCCTAAACCCTTAAATCCCTAAACTCGAGCCTACTTGCAAGAAACCGGAACTGAGGATCGCCGTCCGTATCTGTGGTATAGATGTTTAAAGCTTCGGGGCTTGGGCTAACCTAAGGTTGAAACCATGGGCCCCTAGTATGGGCCCTTAACCCTGGGATCCGTATACACTTGCTATAGACCCTATACCTTTAAGGGTCCCTGGAAAGGCCTAAGGGTCCATATTAGGGGCCCATACGACTTCTAACCTTAGAGCAAAACGCAAAGGGAGGCCCTATGCATCTCTGTCTGCGCAGGAGATGCTCTGACTGGTTCCCAACAGTCCTGAAACCAACCCTGACCCTAAACCCTAAACCCGAAACCCCTAAACCCCAAACCCTAAACCCTAAACAATAAACCCCAAACCCTAAACCCTTGAACCCTAAACCTTTGAACCCTCCACTCCCCAAGCCCTAAACCCTTGAACCCTAAACCCTTGAACACTCAACTCCCCAAACCCCGCAACCCTAAGTTAGAAAACGCCACAAAGCCGAACACCCCGAGCCTGCGGCGAGGTGGGGAGCGACCACGGGGCAGCGGAGAGCGGGAGCGACTCCTGCCACCGAGGTGCTGGGATCTTTTTATCTTGGGCTCAGAGGTTTAGGGTTTTAGGGGTTAGGGATTTAGGGGTTTAGGGTTTAGGGCTTAGGTGTGTAGGGTTTAGGGATTTAAGGGCTTAGGGATTTAGGGTTTTTGGGGCTAGTTTGGTTCTGTTGTTGCCGGTGGTTAGCACTTGAGGCTGGAGGGTTAAAAAGCTTCAGGTGAACGTCGCCCCTGAGTTTCTCAGTCATGCTAGCTAAGTTCTTATACAGCACTTTCAGTCCCGCTCACGACCATAGAGGTTACATCTTGCTTCTAAACTGTGTCACAGTCACAGTAGGGTTGGATGGTGCAGATCTCGACGCACTCTTGGCCCTTGCCCCAAACCCTAAACTACCAGAAAGCATCATGGTCCAAGCCCAACCAAGCTTCCCTACACACATCCTACTCAACACCCTATCCTTTCCAGTGTTTCGGCTTAGCGTTTAGGGTTTTAAAAGTGAAAGCTGTATTTGTGAAAGGCTCTAGACTCCGAACGTGCAAAGGTTTTATATGATAACCCTGCTAAGATAGAGGTGGAGTAGGTGTTCGGGTTTCCAAAACCCCCTCTGCCTGAAAGGCTCAGTGTTGGGAAAGTTGTTGTAAATATACACCTAAACCCTAAACCCCAAACTATATACACTACAGGCTCTAAACCCTAAACCCTAAACCCTAAACCCGCGCGGCGCCAAACCCTGGAAGAACCACCCAGCCACTCCGCAGGCCTACGCCGAGGAGGTGAGCGCCTCTTGGCAGGGCCAGTTGTCTTAATTGTTCTTGTTGTAAAACACACACACACACATATATATATATATATAATCTTAGGGTTTTGTGGGTTTAGGGTTTTGGGTTTAGGGGTTTAGGGAACTATACCAAAGAGCAAAACAGCAGCGTTAGTAGTGACCGTAGTCGTCGTCGTGGAACGTGGTCGTAGTCATTCTTGCACGTCTCATCCGTCTCGTCAACACAAGGTTCAGGGTGTAGGGTCAAAACAAGTGCTTTCCTATCGGTTGTTGCTATGCCGGTCAATTCCTGTTGCCCTGACCTCTCAGAGACGCGGACGGGCTGCTGCTACTGTGACTGAAGCTCGTGGGGCCGACACCACGAGTCCAGGGGTCTTTTACAGTCATCGGAGCTGCAGAAACTACACGGGAAAGCTAAAAGACCATACATGTCAACAGGACGCCATGGAAAGGGTATCTCTGCCCTAAACCCTGTAAACCCTAAACCCTATGAAGCCCTAAACCCTAAACCCCGGTTCAATGAACTCAAAGAACCCCCCCCCCACCCCATAAGGGTTCAGTCCATTCCTTGCCTAGGGCATGCCAGGGGACAGGTTCAAGGGAAACCCGTTGCACAGGACCCCTGACTCCCACTGATGCACCCAAATACTCGAATAGCCAAACTCAACTATAAACCCTAAACCCAAAACCCTATAGCTGCGTGTGTTTATATACCTGGGACATGGGACATGTCTCTGAGACTGTCTAGACCTTGCTCAGAAGTGTTGGGTTTATCGGATGTATACGTGCGATTCCCTCAACCCTAAACCCAAAGCCCTAAACCCTAAACCCCAGGTTTAGGGTTAGAGGTGAAGGTGCCGCCCAAAGTTCCGGACTCCAGCCTGCAATTGCAAAAAAGCAAGCCCCGACCCGAAACCCTACAAACCGCACGAACCCTACAAGCCCTGAATAGCTTATACAGGGCTTATCGATCTTAAAGGCTAGAATCCTATATAGACCCGATAAGCCCTATCCCCAAACCTTAAACCCTATCAGCGCAAACGCCTGAGTGCCCTGAGGGCAGAAGCCCTAAAGTCCTATACCCTCAAGCAGGCACCGGTTCAGCGTTGAGGCTTTAGACTTTAGGGTTGAAGGCATAGGGTCAAGGTTTTAGTGGATTTAGGGTTTAGGGTTAAGGGCTCAGTGGCTTTAGGGTTTAGGGTTAAGGGCTTAGTGGATTTAGGGTTTAGGGTTAAGGGCTCAGTGGGTTTGGGGTTTAGGTTTTATAAAGGGCCTAGATTTTCAGGGTCTGGGGCTTAAGGTTGAGGGTTCAGGGTTTAGGGTTAAAGGCCCAAGTCCCCAAGCCCCTGCCACCCACCAGAAACGAGCAGTTAACAAAGCAAATCAAGCGCGAATACAGTTCCTTTTTATGGATATGGTATAACAAACCCCAAAACCCTATTCTAATTCCCCTACACCCATTTAGGGTTTAGGATTCAGGATATACCCTTAGCACTATTTCCGTACAGTTTGCACAAGTAGATTACAGTATGTCTACTAGCATGCTCCGTCTGAGATCGTATACCATACATGATCAGGCCCCTGTACTACCCATCGAGCCTTCTTCCGGTATCTCTGGCACGGCTGTCTCGCCTTCAAAGAACCACGTGTTGCAAAAGCTGGTATCGGATTTCTGGGTGTATGGCTTTGCAAGGTACTTACAGTGGTAGACGGGAGTTGAATGGGCCTTGAAGACTTGTTCATAGGGGTTCTGGGTTAAGGGTGTCTGGGGTTTAAGATTTCGGCCTAGGTGTTGGGATTTACGGTTGGAATTGGGTGAAGGTCGCCGCCACTTTCTGACCCTAATTACTGGTCGTGACTCACAGTGTTTGTGAAGCCTAAACCAAAGCCAAGATATGTACAGGTATTCAATTACCTCATTCTACTTAGATTACTTAGGGCTCCAGTCACTTGGTCTGTGGGTTGCACGGAAGCCTTCGGTTTTTGAATCTGGTGCCCTCTGGATCAGACAAACACGTCCACACCCAACCCTAAACCCTAAAAAGCCCTAAACCCTAAGCAGAAGACGGCTTTGCGGCATGGCGTACCATCCTGGCCCTGTCTCGAAAGAAGCAGTTGTCGGTGGGGCGTCGGGTGCAGTTCGGAGCCAAATGCAAACCCCCAACCCGAAACATCCCGAAATCCTGAAAACCCTTTCTGTACACATCCCGATCTGGCACACCCCCAAACCCCCAAGAATCCAAATCCCTAAACCCTGCCTGTAACCGAAAAGACCTACCTTCTTAAGGAACTGTATATAGAAACCATGATAAGGAACCCTAAAAAAGGTAGGTCTAAGCCTACCTCCCTCCCCGCGAGCGGGAGCGTGAAGGCTGAAAGATCGGCATGGCAAAGGGGTCCTTGAAGGTTCTGCTCAGGGGTTTTGGGGTTTAGGGTTTTAGGGTTTAGGGTTCAGGGGTTTAGGGTTTAGGGTTTAGGGTTCAGGGTTTTAGGGGTTTACGGTTTAGGGTTCTGCTTTGGGGGGTTTCAGGGGTTGGGCTCGGAGTAGGGCTTTGGGGTCCCTCTATGGCTTCTTTACAAGTTAGTATTCTGGGATTTGGGGGCTGAGTTCATATTTGGGATTTCTGCTATATAAACACATCTTGCGCGCAGCTTCATGATGCCTGAGACCGGAAGTACGAACCACGTGATGCGCTTGCTTTATAGAGCAACTGAACTGTGAACCCTAAACCAAAAACAAACCCTAAACCCTATAAACCCTAAACCCTAAAAAACCCTAAACCCTCAAAACCCTAAGACCTAAACTCTAAACCCTAAGCCCTCAACCCGATAAACCCTCTAAACCCTAGTCTCGAAACCCTTCAAACCCCTAAACCCCTCTCCCAAAGGCTCCATGTACCTATATAGTAGCTACTTAGGCCTTAAAGGGGGTCCCTATGTAGGTACTTTATAAGGCCCAAGTATCTACTATGAACGTGTATGGAGCCTGTGGGTCTACCCCAAACTGAACCCGAACGCTCTCCCCTGGTGGCTTCGTCTCTGGAGGATACGGCAATAAGGGCCTAAGGGCATGGAATAGGGTTTCTTGAAAGGGTTCTGTGGCGGATCTGTGCAAAGATAAGGCTTAAGGAAAGAAAAGTATATGAGGCCTTCATGCATATTCTGTGGTATTTTCGACTGTAATACTGTAGTACTATAGGGAACCTTATGGAATACTGTCACCCATGATGCAGGCCACTTCAGTGTATGCACCGTCTCAGGCAACCTGAGAGCCCCACCACCCTCAAAACCACCCAACCAACGGTTTAGGGTTTAGGGCGAGACTGTCACGATGAGAAATGGGCTTTAGATTATACTGTCATATAAATATGGGGGGAGATGCTTATGCATGCAAGAGGTTCAGGGTTTCAGGGCCTTGGGTTTCGACTATTGTAGCACCTCCTTAGGATGTACATTGGCCCCGCAGAGACTGCGGAACACAACAAGCCAACTGCCAACTGCGACTCTTGTTGTAAGGTCCCCAGGCGTTGATAAATAGAGGTTGGGGTAATTCGTAAATATCACCTAACAGGCAACTGTAGCTACATACACTGTAGCGCAGAGCCCTCTATCCTACATAATCATGCGATCTCTCATGCCAGATCTCATGCCACCCAACGAAAAGGCCCTACTAAAAAGCCGGCACTGATTATTTGAGATCCGGCCGATGAGGTTTAGTGCCTGTGGTGGTCCCGAACATTATGCCAAGAACCCAGCACGGGATCCTAGGTTGCTCGGCTGCCCAGGTCATGGGGAAGGCAACGAAAGTTCTTAACATTCAGGTTTGTTGCGGTTGAGGAAATGACCAATAGTCTCCATTGTAGTTCCTTGTTGGGGTTACCTTTTAGGATCCTTAACATAGAACTGGTTAAACCAAAAAAGCAACTACAATGGAACTCTGGCTTGGGTTGCAATGTGGACCCAGACCCTAAACCCTAAACCCTAAACCATAAACCCTACAGAAAGCTTCAAGACAACGAACTCACTCACGACACGAGGTTTGGCTTGCATGAAGGATTTGGTGGGTGTCAAGATGGATAGGGTTTAGGGTTTAAGGGTTAGGGTTTAGGGTTCAGGGTTTAGGGTTGATAGGGTATAGGGTATAGGGCTTATAGGGTTTAGGGTTGCTTGGGGTGAGAGTATGTGTGATGTGGGTGCTAGGGAGGATAACTCGCAACCAAAATCCTAAACCCCAAACCCTAAACCCTCAACCCTAAACCCTAAACCCTAAAACTCCCCCCCCAGCCACGTGAACCCCGAAAGCTCTGAAACCAACCGCTGCAAACACAGTGCAGAGGCCTCCAGGAGTCGAAGGGTGTCTTGCAGCGTCTTATGTTCTACCTGTAGTCCCTAACTATTTGGTTTTTTAAGGTTTTTTAAGGGGTTTTTAGGGGGTTTAGGGTTTTTAGGGGTTTTAGGGTTTAGGGTTTCTACCTGTAGTCTCCATTGTAGTTCCTTTTTTGGTTTAGCCAATTCTATATTAAGGATCCTAAAAGGTAACCCCAAAAAGGAACTAATTACAATGGAGACCATAGGTAGTTACATTAAGGAACCCCAAGGAATAGTGTGACTAATTCTTCAGGCTTCTTGATTCATGTAGGGGCCTTAATAATTAGAATGGGGTTTTGGGGGGTTCCTTATTATTATTATTTTTATAGTATAATGGGCCCCCAAAACCCTATTCTAATTACTAAGGCCCCTACATTACTCTCACTCTCCACATTGATGCAGGCCGTGGGGCACTACCTGCACCTTCGGCTCAGCCGTTGCCCGTGGAGTCAGCGGCACCGAATCCACGACCCCCCAAAACTCCCAAGCCCTAGACTCTAACTCTAGTAAACCTTGCATACCCAAACTCTGAACTTGCCTTACAGTCCGATCTAATTGACGTTTCTTGGTGACTAGTAGGCTGTTGTGTCTCTGGAGGCGCAGTCTTCATTTCGGCATTCTGCTTTGCTTCATTCTTGCAACATTGCGTCCTTCGTCACCACTCGACAAAGTAATTCGTAGAGCGACGAGTTACGTTTACATTGGTTGTTCATAGCAACATGTAATTTACTGTTCACCATCTGCCATGTGTAGAACATCATGCTGGAACATCGAATATGTCACTTCCTGAGCCAAAGGATGCATTCAAAATCATAGGGACCCTTACGGGGGGGTAGGGGGGGGAGGGGACTATGCTTCCTGAACTAGGCCTTATTAGGTCCTTCTTACTGGT
>CAJNJA010065964.1:7114-22024 GCA_905231915.1 Symbiodinium necroappetens
GGGCTTTAGGGCTTTAGGGGTTTAGCCTGCATGAAATGAGAAGCCTACAGAAAAGAGGGTTTCTCGGCATTGTGCCGGGCATGTTAATGAAGTTGAGGGGTTTGGGGAACTGGGAATCCTTCCTTGAACTCACTTGCTGATGGTGAACTTAATTTAAGTTATTATTTAAGTAACCATAATAAAGAAGCCATATTTTTTTCCTCTATATGCCTATTGATTATGGTAAGGGGGGTAGGGGGGAGGGGGGCAGCGGGCCTTTTCGTGCCCGTAATCAGGGACCCAATAAGGCTTACTTAAGGAAGCATGGTCCCCCTACCCCCCTCACCCTTACCCCCCTTATTTAGGGTCCTTATGATTGACGCAGTTTCTGCTTCACCTTCAGTCGGCATCCTTGTTCAGTTTAGAGCCAGGGTTTTAGGGACGAAGGAGTCCCAGAAATAATCCCCAAACCCTTCCCAACATACTTCTAGGTGCGTAATACGGTTTAGGATTTGGGGTTTAGGGTTTAGAGTCGCTGCTGTTGTTCAAATCACTTGCGAAGTCTTGGTCAAGGGGGCGGATTCCTGGAGAATCCTTGCAGAAGCCCTAGGGGTACGTGTTTAGGGGTTTAGGGTTTGGGGGTTTAGGGGTTTGCGGGTTTAGGGTTAAGGGTTTAGGGTTTAGGGGTTTAGGGTTAGGGGTTTAGAGTTTATTGTTTAGGGTTTAGGGGTTTAGGGTTTAGGGTTTAGGGTTAAGGGTTAAGGGCTTGGGGTTAAGGGTTTAGGGGTTTAGGGGTGTAGGGGTTTAGGGCTACAGTCAATGAGCTCTGAATTTTACAGATTTTCTTGGCACCCTGAAGTACTAGTGACTACTAGTGAGGGTGTAGGAGCTTTCATTTCTTCTTTTTTTCGGCAATGGTTTGTATCTCCCCACCAAGCCTACATAATTGTTAGAGGGTTTCTCTTAGGGTACAAACAAAGAATCCAACGACCCGATCTCAAGTCTGCAGCGGGTTCGCCGAGGCTGAATCTTCCGGAGCATCGTTTTTCTGCTGCCAGCCATGGCTCAATCCTTAAAAAGCGCTAAACTCTATACCCTAAACCCTATACTCTAACCCCCAAACCCTAAAACCTATACCCTAACTCCTAAAACCTATACCCTAACCCCTAAACCCTGAACCTATACCCTGACCCCTAAACCATAAAACCTATACCCTAAACCGTAAACCAACAACGGACACTCCGTCAACCCTTGAAGCCCCGACACCTGCACGAACTGTCCGGGTGAACCCAATGTCCCTCAATTAAGGAATATATAGCTTAAGTTATATGGGCCTTGCTGTTATGATTTAAGGCATATATTCTTTAATAATCATAACAGTAAGGCCCCCATTTGCAGGGTTTAGGAGTTTGGGGGTTTAGGGTTCGGGGTTTAGGGTTTAGGGTCCTCGTTGACTGCTCAGATCCCCTGCCTAAACCCATTGTAGGAACCCTTCGTAGAACCTTCAAAGCCTCGGCCGGAGTCCCAAAATGCAGCCGCTTGTCGCGCCAGCGCCGGCGGCGCCGAGGCCGGAAACGGGTGGGGCCTCATAGTCTTAGTAGCTGAGTACGTAACCTTTAACCTGGGGATCCCTTTAAGGAGTTTGGGTTTTGGCTTAAGGTTGGGTTAGGGGTTTAGGGTTTAGGGTTTTGGATTTTGGGTTTAGTAGCTGAGTGGGTAACCTTTAACCTTTTTTGGGCTCATATAATCCTACCATAATTGGAAGGTTAACCTTTTTTGGGCTTATATAATCCTACCATAATTGGAAGGTTAACGTTTTTTGGGCTAGGGTACTCAGCCCCTAAGTAGTAAACCGAAAAAATGAGGCTTAGTTGAGCAGATGTAGATATTGGGGGGGTATGACACAAGGGTTTCGAGCTTTGGGTTTGGAGAAATGATTGATTTCTGTTTTTATTCTATTGTGTGCAGGTTTCGGGATCTATGGTACCCTAATCCCTATACCCTAAACCCTAAACCCTAAACCGCAGCCTTCGCATGTGAGGCTGGGCGTTGCTGTTCCGGCTTCCGCATCTTCCGTGCGAAGGCTCGGAGAGAGCTGTTTAGGGTTTAGGGTTTTGGGTTTAGGGTTTAGGGGTTTAGGGTTTAGGGATTTTTAGACTCAAGGGGTCGTTGACAGCAGCATGAAAGGGGCCTAAATCGTCATCGGTACTTTTCCATTTCCTTACTATGATTCTACCATACCTAAATTATTCAAAAGTAGGTAAAAGAATGGCCCAAAAACCCCTTAAAATCTATTATTCTGCATACTTTTTGGGGTCCAGGATATATATATATATATGTATATATATATATATATCCATCCCCAAGCCCCGATTCGCCCCATGTGACCTTTGCTATGGGCCTAAGGAGTCTCTCGACCGAACCTCCGGGCTGAGCGTCTGAGCCCTAAAGACTAGAGTACTAAAGTTCAGAGTTTTGGAATTCAGAGTTTAGGGTGGTTTAGGGGGGTTTAGGGGGGTTTAGGGGGTTTTAGGGGGTTTTAGGGGGTTTTAGGGGGTTTAGGGAGTTTAGGGGGTTTAGGGGGTTTAGGTGGTTTAGGGGGTTTAGAGAGTTTAGGGAGTTTAGGGGGTTGAGGGCTTAGGGCGTTTAGGGTTTAGGGGGTTTAGGGGGTTTAGGCGGTTTAGGGGGTTTAGGGTTTAGGGGTGTTAAGGGCCTTGGGGGTTAGGGTTTTAGGGTTTAGGGTTTAGCTGTTTAGGGTTGAGGGGTTTAGGGTTTATGGTTCAAGGTGGTTTCAGGCGGTTAAGGGTGGAATTAATGGGTTTGCCTGAACGCGAAAAGTTCAGCGTTTGTGGGTGCCAGAGAGATCGGCGACGAGTGAACTTAGAAACCCTCCGTTCGGAACCGCCTAACCCTAAACCCTCAACCCTCAACCCTAAACCCTAACCCTGAACCCTACAACCTAAACACACAGCAACCTTGAACCTCAAGCCCTAGCCTTGATACCACCCTTGTAGATCCCTTATAGGGAATCCCCCTTAAACCTGAAGCCCTAATCCTTATATTACCCGTGTAGATCCCATATAGTGAGTCCCAGAACGTTGGAGCATGGAGTTAGGATGATGAGTGCTGGGATCCCCTTTAAGGGCCTGAAGAGAATGATGTTCCAACACTCTGGCACCCTAACCCCTAGACCCTATCCCCTAAACGCTAACCCCTAAACCCTCGCCCCTAACCCCTAAAACCCTAAGCCCTAAACCCTAAACCCGAAAGTGCATGCTGCATGGGTGGGTCCAATTTGTCATTTTGTAAGACCGAGAGCAACATGATAAGGCACCGCACCAGACTAGTTACTAGAGTGTTCGTGGGAACAGTGCGCTGCTAGGGAGAGCGCTGTGTGAATTCTTGTCTCGGCGGTGATGGAGCGTCCCTAAACCCCAACAACCTTGAGCTCCAAAACCTTAAACACCGGAACTCCAAACTCCAAAGCATGAAGCCCTCAACCCCTACACTCGAAACCTCAACCCTTTCAAATCAAACCCCGGGGAAGCTCCCAGGGCCCAAAACTTAGGGGTTTAGGGTTTAGGGATGTCTTCTTCACGCAAAGCCCTCCAAAGCATCTGACGACCTTTGCACCCAGAGCCTTGAAGGCCCAACAGTACATCTTTAAGCCATGCTACACTGCTGTTGCTACAGCACCCCGCCGAGACGTGCAGGGGTAGGCATCGCCTTTGCAGGGCAAGCCTGTGCCTTTCAAGGGCGCGGTGGTCCTCCGAGTGCGGTTCCTGGAGAGACGCAAGCTGCTGCGAGGGCCCTGAGATCTTCGGTGCAAGATCGCTGCTAAGGGCACTTCTGACTGGCACGGCCTCACCTTGGTTGGCCGAGCACTGGATTGCGTCGGGTCGCGAGCCCTGAACTGTAAACCCTAGACCCCAAGCCCGAACCCATAAACCCTAAACCGTAAACCCGAACCCCTAAGCTCTACACCCCTACACCCTAAACCCTAAGCGCCAAGCCGTAAACCCTAGACCCCAAGCCCTAAGCCCCTTAACCCTAAGCCCCTAAGCCCCTTCTACTACAAAGCTGGACGCCTCACGCTGCAACCCCAAAAGCCACAGAGAGACTGGAGTATCTTGTCACTCAGGGATATGGGTTAGTTCTCTAAATCAGGGTCCCTTTTAGGGTCCTTTTATACGAGTGCCGATGTGGCTTGGGGTTTAGGGTTTAGGGTTTACTGTGAATCTCAAAACCTACCGTTTTAAGAATTAGACCCTAGGATTAAAGGGTCATAACCTACTATTTTGTAGGGCTTGGGGTTACAGGTTGTCATTCAGGGATATGGTTTGGGGTTTAGGGTTTATGGCTTTGGGGTGTGGGGTTTAGGGTGTAGGGCTTTAGGGTTTAGGGTTTCCGGTTTAGGTTTCAGGGGTTGAGGGTTTAGCGTCTAGGATTTAGGGTTGCAGGTAATAGTGCTTACCTCTTCGGGTACCAATTTGAGGATACTAGCAGACGCCAGACAATGATCCAAAGCAGGTTGCAGCCCGCAGCCCCGTTCCAACCGGCCCCCGACACTACTTAGTAGCTGATTGAGTAGACTTTAAACTTTTTGGGATAATATGATCCCCTATAGAACTGAAAGTGTACACTTTTTTGTGCTTATGACCCTAAACCCTAAACCCTAAACCCCTAAACCCTAAACCCCTAAACCCCTAACCCCTAAACCCCTAAACTCTAAACCCTTTACAAGAAGCTCCCTCGAGCCGGAGGCATGTTTTCGAACAAGTCGGGCGCCTGGTGGTTGGTCTCAGTACCTAGTTTAGGAGGGTTTATGGAGTAGGGATTAGGGATTAGGGTTTAGGACTTAGGGTAGGTTCCCCAGTAGTACCCTTTTTGCCCTTCTTCTTTTTGGGTTTCCCCTTTTATTAAAAACCAAATTGAGGGAAAAGAAAAGGGTATCCTCTTTACTATTAAGGGGCTGCTGGGGAACCTAGTTACTTCGGGTTCTGGAAAGTGCGGGTTGAGGGCTTCGGACTTGTGAATGGGGCTTGGGGTGTAGCTCCTAGGTTTCGTCAGGGTCTGCGGGGTTTCAGTGGTGTGGAGTGAAGAGCTTTCTTGAAGATTCATGGGGCACGCACCTACAAAGGTAAATTGGGCGGCGAGGAAGGTCATCAATGCCACTCTAAGAAGATTGCTTTCTGAAAGTTTTTCTCCGAGTTATGCGCTGAGATTTGGGGATTGATGGTTGTCCTTTGGGCTTTGGCAAACCCTAAACCCGAAACCCTAAACCCCTAAACCCCTGAACCCTAAACTCCTCGAGTGCTTGGGTTCCGGGTCCTTCTGAAGACTGTAGACGTGTCAGCACAACTTGGGCTAGTTTAGGGTTTCGGGGTTTAGGGGTTTAGGCCTGTATAGGGGTTTAGGGTTTAGGGGTTACGGGTTTAGGGGTTTAGGGTTTAGGGTTTAGTGTCAGCACAACTTGGGGTAAGGCCACGGTTCTGAGGTCAACTCACAACATAGGCCTCACATTGGCTTAGTAGCTGAGTAGGTAACCCTTAACCTTTTTGGGCTTATATAATCCTACCATAGTTGAAAGGTCCTTTTTTTGGGCTAGGGTACTCGGGTCCTGAGTTGGGGAACATTAGTCTAAACAGCAACTTGAACGTTTGAAGCCCTAAACCCCCTATACACCCTAAATACGGAACCTATACAAGCTAATCCCTAAACCCCTAAACCCTAAACCCCTAAACCCTAAACCCCTGTACAGGCCTAAACCCCAGGCCGTAAAGCTCTTAGACACTCAGGTCTACAGCAGCTCTGCCAGCCCATCTGCTGCGGAGCGGATTTCTGCCCGCCAGAAGGCCCGGCCGTCTGTTGGGTTTCCGGTTTCAGGGGGCTTTAGGGGCTTAGGGCTTCAGGGTTTAACCCTAAACCTAAACCCAAAGTTTAGGGATTGAAAAATTTAGGGTTTTGGGTTTAGGGTTTGGGGTGTTGGGTTTCCGGTTTCAGGGCAGAAGGGCCCAGGCCTCGAGGTTTAAGCTGGGGCTTCGGGGTTTCCGTGCGTCCAGGGTCTGGCAATCTGGGTAGTTCTCTAAAGTAGGGTCCCCTTTAGGGTCCTTTTTATAAGGGTGCCCGTACTTTTGTTGGCAACCGAAAAGAGGATCCCTAGTTTAGAGAACTACCCTCATAGTAAACTTATGGTACCCCAAAAGAAACCCTTTAGAGATCCCTTTAGACAGGACCCCCTAAAAGGCAACCCTAGTTTAGATAACTACCCAGAGAGCCCAATACCCCTTAAATTAAGGAATATACCCTTAAATCACAATCTGAAGGCCCCTATAACTTAAGGTACACCCTAAACCCTAAACCCTAAACCCCTAAACCATTCCTTTTTTTAAGGGAGTACTGGGCTCTTGGGGCACCCATCCTAGGGAGGCTTTTGGGGTTCAGGCCGAGGAGGTTCCAAGGGCCAGGTCTTTGCCTAAAAGCCGTCGCCAACACCCCGAAGCCCCTAAACCCCTAAACCCTTTAGGGTTTAGGGTTTTAGGGGTTTAGGGGTTTAGGGTTTAGGGTTTAGGGTTTAGTAAACCCCTAAACCCCTAAACCCTAAACCCTTAAACCCTTAAACCCCTAAACCCTAAACCCGGAAATCGCGAAGCCCTGTCATCTCCCAGCTGCCCAAACTTGAGCATCCCAAACCTTACTAGGAGGGTCGGGGGGACTTAGTAAGTGGGTAATACGTAGACGACTTATAAGTACCCTAAAAAGCGGCCCTACTTGGGGTTATGGCACTAGTAAGTCTATAAAAATAACTACTTAAACGTAAGCCCTCAAAGCAGGTTCAAAGTGCCGGGTCTCGGGCTTAAGCAAAAAACCCTAAACCCCAAACCCTCCTAAACGCGAAACCCTAAACCCTCTTAAACCCTAAACCCTAAACCCCAAACCCTAAACCCTAAACCCTAAACCCTAAACCCTAAACCCTAAACCCTAAACCTTAAGCCAAGGGAAGCCCGGCCCTAAGCATGAAACCCCCTAGAAAAAGGGCTTGGGCCCGCTGCGTCTTCTGCTGGCAGCCGCGGTCGGCCGATGTTTCGCATCGGCACTCAGCTTTCGACTCCGAAACAGTGGGGGGTTCTTGGGGCTATGTGGGTTTGGGTTTTGGGGTTCTTAGGGCTTTGGGGCTATATGGGTTTAGGGTTTATAGGGCTATATGGGTTATTGGTTTAGGGCTTTGGGGCTTTGGGGCTATATGGGTTTAGGATTTAGGCTACATGGGCTTGGGGTGTAGGGCTTTGGGGGGCTTTATGGGACATCAATCAGAATCGGATATTCCTTTTAAGGCTTCCCTGATCAGGGTTCCCTCGGGGAGTTGTTTGCTTTCGCCACAAAAGTGGTCCTTAGGATTTAGGGTTTAGGGTTTGGGGGGCCCCTTAATAAAGCCGTCCGTTTTTTGGGGCCCGTCTTATGAGGGTGCCGTGCTAGGTTGGGGACCCAGAAAGGGACCCGAATTTACAGAGCTATCCGTACATCTATAGTCAGGAACTAAGGCACAGCATGGCCATCTCCCGGAGCTGGTTTGGGGTTGAGAGGCTTGCTGGTGAAGGTTACCAAAAGGGGTCCTATACAGGTCCTTTTTGGATTGAGGGATTTGGGTTTTTTGGAGCTTTGGGAGATACGGTTGATGATATAGATCTTGCATTAACCAGAATAACAATTCCCATCGTTTCGGGTCCTTAAGGCAATGCAGGGTTTATATCATCACCTAAACCCTAAACTCTAAACCCTAAAACCCTAAAACCCTAAACCCTAAACCCTAAAACCTAAAGCCTAGAACCCTAAAGCCCTAAATCCTAAACCGTAAACCGTAAACCGTAGGGGCTTTATATCATCAACCGTAGTTCACGAGAATGACCCCAAGCCTGGGCCTCTGCCGACCTACGTCCAGACAGCCTCAGGCGCGTTCATGGACAAATGTTAGTTCGGGTTTAGAGTTCAGGGTAAACAGGGGTTTAGGGTTTGGGGTTTATAGGGTTTAGATCCCTAAACTTTAAACCCAAAACCCTATAAACCCCATAAACCCTAAATTACCTGTACCGAAGCTTTTTGTCGTGGTTGACGGAGTATCCAAAGCATACAAAACCATGCAAGCCGCTTAACCTTATTAAGCCTTAAGCCCGCGACCCGCACCCCAAATCCCTACAACCCTAAACCCCTAATCCGAAAACTGTACCCTCTTGGTGCTTTCTGGCAAAAACCCCCTCCCCTAAACCCGAAACCCTTACTAAACTCCGGAACACTAAACCCTAAACCCTATACGCCTATACCCCTAAACCCTAAACCCCTAAACCCTAAACCCTAAACCCTAAACCCTAAACCCCCATACCCCTAAACCCCTAAACCCCTAAACCCCTAAACTAAACCCCCAAACCCTATAACCCCTAAACCCCTAAACCCCCAAACCCTAAACCCAACACCCTAAACCCCCATACCCCTAAACCCCTAAACCCTAAACCCCTGAACCCCTAAACCCTAAACCCCCACACCCTGAACTCAACATCGAGGCGCGGCGGTGTCGGCTGGCATGCCGAGCAGGTGCTTGCGGGGCAGACTTAGCCTTTAGGGTTTAGGGGTTTAGAGGGTTTAGGGTGTGGGGTGTAGGGTTAAGGCGCTTGGGGTTTAGGGTTAGGGGTTTAGGGTTGAGGGGTTTAGGGCTTTAGGGCTTTTGGGGTTTAGGGCCTCTTGGGTCTGGCGTTGAGGGATGCCATGTAGGAGCCGCAGCAAGTAGAAGAGGCTTTGGGGTCGATGACCCCCTCCTGGTTGCATTGGCCACTCTTCGGTTGGCACTGGGCTTAATGATTGGAATAGGGTTTGGGGGTATATTCTACTGTAATTATAAGAGGGAGCCCCCAAAACCCTGCACTAATTATTAAGGCCCCTACATTGGGCCGTATGGTTTTTGGGTGTCGGGTTTAGGCTTGTTAGGGTCAGTGTACTGTTGACCACATCCCCTTGACCTTGACTGCTACATGCAGTTGTACCATCCAAACATTGTTGACAACCTGTCAGGAATCAGAGGAACTCTCTTCTATTGATCCGTTTCCCTAATCTGATCTGGGATGTTAGGTCGTAGAGTGCTAGAGGACCCTAAGCAGCAAACCCAGACTAGCTCAAGCTTGAGCCGGCTCCCTACGCCAGACCCTGGAACCATAAGCCCTGATTAAGCTCCAAATAAGCCCTGAACCCTAAACCCTAAACCAGACCCTGGCGTTTCTGCCTGAACAGGTTCTATGCTGACGCGCTTAGGTTCCGGTCCGTCGTCAACCCTAAACCCTAAACCCTAAACCCTAAACCACAATGTTACCATGAGTGGTTCAAGGGACTATCCAAGTGCCTCGATCGGTGCGGTGCTGAATGAGTTCAACAAAAACAGAGCATCTAGAAAACATACAAAACCAAATAAGTCTATGATGCCTGATTGAATTCCTCATCTAATTCCTAGCCTATAATTCCTCTCCTATAATAATCCCTGTAGACAATCTCCGAAAGATCCTTGAAAGCTAGAATTGTACTTTAAGCAGACTCTCGAGACCTATGTTTGAGTTCCCTAAACCCTAAACCCTACACTTGACACCCATTAAACCCACGAAGAAAGCCTTTGAAAGCGCAGTGCTAAACCCTAAACCCTGAGCCCTAAACCCTGAAACCCTGAAACCCTGAAACCCTGAAACCCTGAAACCCTAAACCCTAAACCCTAAACCCTAAACCCTAAACCCTAAACCTAACTTAACACACCACGAAACAAGCCCGTTTGAAAGTGCCGTGGCGAGGCAAGAGGCTTCCCGAGCCACTGAGGAGATCCTTGCTGACCGCTGCAGTGGGGGTCCTGGGGGCTCGGGATTTAGGGATTTAGGGGGTTTTAGGGTTTAAACGTTTGGGGTTTAGGGTTTTGGGTGTAGGGTCTTTAGGGTTTAGTGGGTTTTAGGGTTTAAAGGTTTGGGGTTTAGGGTTTTAGGGTTTAGTGGGGGTTTAGGGTTTAGTGGGGGTTTAGGGTTTAAATGGTTGGGTTTTTTGGGGTGGTCTTAGGGTTTAAAGGTTTGGGGTTTAGGGCTTTAGGGTTTAAAGGTTTTGGATTTTTTGGTGTTTAAGGGTTTAGTGCGTATTTAGGGTTTAAAGGTCTTGGTTTGAGGGTTTTAGGGACTAGGGTGCAGGGACTTTAAAGGGATAGTGGGCCACCCTACACCGAACACCCCACGCCGCTTCTGCCTTTGGCTTCAGGTTCGCAGAGCGTCGTACATTATTGGGATTTCGGGTTTCGGGTTTAAGGTTTAGGTTTTAGGGTGTAGGGTTTAAATGCATGCTCGCATGAAGCAGATCCTTCTTCACGTTGCGCAGGTAGCGTGAAATCCTGCAGCCTTCCCGAGAGTCCTCAGCCCTTCTAGCGATCTGACCGAGCGCTCAGCCATCTAAGCCCTGACGTGCAGTCACGCCCCCCCACACCATGCACACTGAGGCAAAGCAGCAGGCAGAGGCAGGGTGGATGCAAGCCACCCTTCGGAACCTTAGCCCGTGGATCCCGGGCCTCAAATGCCTCCAAGATGACCTCACGGATGCCATTGCTGACAGCTCTGCTTACAACGGTCCCTTGCCCCGATCCTTAGGCTAAGCGGCTAAAACTCATGGGGCTAGTTCTCTAAATTAGGATCCCTTTTCAGGGTCCTTTTTTTTCATAAGGGTGCCGTACTCTATTTTGGGGATTTAAAAGGAGACCCGCAATAAGAGAACTACTCATAGAGCATCCTTATAGTACCCTTATGGAAGCCCCTATAGATCCCTTTAAGGAACCCCGAAAACGGGGACCCTAAATAAGAGAACTACTCATGTGCTCATCCTCGCGCCGAGATGCTGATCCCTGTGCCCGGAGTCGCCAAAACCGCGCCAGGCGCTTTCCGAGCGAATCCATGGTTTCGAGACTTCAGAGTAGCCTCACAAGATCGTGGTAATCCAAAACCCTAAACCCTAAAGCCCCAAACCCTCAAGCCCTAAACCCCTATAAACCCTAAACCCTCAAGCCTAAATCCTAAACCTAGGAGTCCTGAGAGTCCTTATGTAGTTATACCGTTGTACCTCCTGGCCCCCCTCAGAGTGCTTCTATACCCCTCGATTCGAGTCCTTGTGTAGATATACTCGTACTACATGATGGATGCCCCAATACCCCACCTGTAGCCGGAAAAACCCTACCTGTTTAGGGTTCCTTATGGCTGCTTCTATGTTTCCTTAAAAGAAGTCGGTTGTTTGGGTAGGGTTGGTGTCAGGGCCTTCATGGTTTTAGGCTTCTTTTCCCCTAAACCCTAAACCCTAAACCCTTTCGTGTCGTCTCCCGGATGTCTCCGGCGATCGGGGGCCTGCAGTTCCCAAGCGCGAACCAGGTCCTCTACCAATGGGTAGTTCTCTAAACTAGGGTCCCCTTTGTAGGGCTCTTAGAAGGGCTTCTATAAGGGCGTCTATAAGGGTACTGCAGGGGTAGTTCTCTAAATTGGCGTCCTCTTCTTTTAATGCTCTTAAAGGGATCTATAAGGGTAGTACAAGGGTAGTTCTCTAAATTGGGGTCCCTTTTTAGGTCCCTAAAGGGGACCCTAGTTCAGAGAACTACCCTGATATTAGCAATACTAGTCCTGGTTCAGGTGCCTTACATTTAAGTATAGTGTGACATAAGCTAGTCTAACCATAGGCGCCACTATATTATACTACAGAACCCCACCATGAAGGCTCCGAATGTGCTCTTGAACCCCAAACTTTCGGGCGAAGGGTTTAGGATTTAGGCTTCAGGACTTTGGGTTCAGGTTTTCGGATGTAGGGTGTAGGATTTGAGGCTTATAGGGTTTAAGGCAAGGCCGCTTGGTGACGGCTCGCAAGCGGCCGGCCCTAAACCTTAAACCCTACACCCTAAACCCTAAACCCCTAAACCCCTAAACCCTAAAACCCTAAACCCTTAAACCCCTAAACCCTAAAACCCTACACCCTAAACCCTACACCCTGTTCCCTAAACCCTAAACCCTAAACCCTAAGCCCTAAACCCATACAGCAGGCGATAAGCACCGCCCTCATGGCAGAAGTGCGAGTCGAACCCATGCGCTGAACCCTAAAGAAATACGGTTTAGGGTTTAGGGTTAAACCGTTTTATAAAGCCCCTAAAAAGAGGAAACCTAAAGAATCGGAGCCCTTAAAGAAACTGACCCTACACCCTATCCCCAAGCCATTCATTACACAAAAAAAATCCAACAGCAAACACGCCCGAAACCCAAAGTTTGGAGACCCTAAACCCTAAACCCTAAACCCAAGGTAAGTTTGGAAAGCCCCCCGCCAGACCTACGCGGCCGCTTTGCTGTCGTGACCGGGGCGGGCAGAGGCATCGGAAAAGGCGACACTGCGCTTGAAGAGTTAGGCGTTTAGGGGTGAATTAGGGTGTATAGGCCTTTAGGGATTTAGGGTTTAGCGTTGTAGGATTTAGGGTTTAAAGGTTTGGGGTTTAGGGATTTAACTAGGGTTTATAGGCTTTAGGGCTTGCGGGTGAATTAGGTTTGGAAGGTCTCGGGTTTAGGGGTTCAGGACAAAGAGAGTCAAGGGATCCTGGTTTACAGAGGAGCCACTGAAAACGCACTTGCAAAATCAGGGTGTTTTTTTTGTTAAATAAACGTGGGAATATGGGTAGTTCTCTAAAGTAGGGTCCCTTTTGAGGTTCCCAATATAGTACGGCACCGTTATATAAAGGACCCCCCAAAGGGACTTTAGTTTAGAGAACTATTCATATTGAACTTCGAAGCTGAAATTTTGAGCCCCCGTAGACCCTGCACCGGTGCACCTGGGTTTACAGTTTAGGGTTTCGGTAGTTCTGCTTTTTTTTAAAAATGCCCTAATTGGGGTTAACCTTCACCTGCAGCCACCGACTAAGAATAGGCCATGTGGTTGAGGGTTTTTGATGGTTTTGGTCCAAAAGTTGGGGCTTAGGGTTTAGGTTTCAGCTTCAGGATTTAGGGATCTCATTGTGTAGTTCAGGATGCAGGTTTTGAGCTTGAGGCCTGAAATGCCATTAGGGAATTTGCGTCGGGTTGAAGGTTGCCCTTAAGGTTTCGAGATACCCCTCTTCATGGTGTAGACTGTTCGTATCCCACCCAAGCTTTGTTTTCGGAGATTGTTCTAAGCTGGAGTGGATCGATGCCACCAACAGCCGTTTCCACTAAGGCGAACTCCCATTTGCGATTTGCCTAGATTTGTGGCTGCTGCCTGGGCCCTCCGTCTACCCTCTATCAGACCTCAAAATACCCGTGTTTTTGGGACCATGGACCCCTGTTTGAGGGTACAAGGAGGGTCCTGGTGGTTTAGGGAATATCGGCGTTCGTCGAGGCTTCGGACAGGGGTCTACAAGTCCAGGTATTTCGAGCTGCCCTAGCATGGTGAAAACAGGAACCGGTTATAAAGCTTGGCCTCTTGCTGTTCACAGCACAACACAAGGTGCCCATTGATCGTAGAGACAGTTTTTCTATGGCAGGCTTTTCTCTGTATCTTGAACCCGAAGTCTGCAACCCACGCCTTAGAATGCATGCGGGTTGCAAGACGGCTCGCGCTGGCCCTAAGCCACGAAGCAGGGCTTCGTCCCTTATCCCCAGGCCCCAACCCTACATAATGAGTCTCCCTTCTTCCTGAGCCCGAGCAATATGTAGCAATCCTTAGGGTTTAAGGGTTTAGGGTTTAGGGGTTGGGGTGCTCCTGAAAAAAGCCCCACATGGTAATCCTTAACGGACTCGAAACTCTACGGACATCACCTACGAAGCCTGAACAACTACTTCCATGACTCCTTCCGGGCTCCGTATTAGAAGTGGGCTCTAGAAGGAGCCCCAAACCCTATTCCATTTGGGTAGTTCTCTAAACTAGGGTCCCATGTTAGGTCCCCAATATAGTACGGCACCCTTATAAACAGGACCCTAAACGGGACCCTACCCCCACATTACAGCCAATGCTCCAAAACCCTATGCTATTTATTAAGGCACCTAAACCCTGAACCCTTAAACCCTAAAGCCCTAAACCCTAAACCCCTAAACCTCCCTGAAACCCTAACCCCCTAACCCTTAAAGCCACTCCTTTTCCGGAGAACCCTAAACCCTGAACCCTAAACCCTAAAAGCCTAAACCCTAAACCCCTAAACCTCCCTGAAACCCTAAACCCTAACCCTAAACCCTAAACCCCTGAACCCTGAACCCTGAACCCTAACCCCTGAACCCTAAACCCTAAACCCCCTAACCCTTAAAGCCATTCCTTCTCCGGGAGGAGTGGCCGTCGGACTGGGAGAGCTGGGCGCCACGGTTTTCGTGACCGGCCGAAAGAGGCTTCCCTGCCCCTGTCGTTATAAGGGGGTTTTTGGGGCTTTCGGGCTTTAGCCCTAAACCCTAAACCCTATTTTGGGGCTTTCGGGCTTGAGGGCTTTAGGGCTTTAGGGTTTAGGACTTTAGGCGTTAGGGCTTTTAGGGCTTTAGGGCTTTAGGGCTTTAGCCCTAAACCCTAAACCCTAACGCTTTTGGGCTTTAGGGCTTGAGGGCTTTCGGGCTTTGGGGTTTAGGGCTTTAGGGCTTTAGGTCTTTAGGGCTTAAAACTTTAGGGTTTAGGGCTTTAGGGCTTTCGGGCTTTAGGGCTTTCGGGCTTTAGGGGTTCAGGGCTTTAGGGCTTTAGCCCTAAACCCTAAACCCTAAGGCTTTAGGGCTTGAGGGGTTTAGGGCTTTAAGGGGCTCTGCGGGGGGTTAGGCATAGGGCTTAAGATAAGGCCTTTTAAAAGGGGGCCCAAGCTATAATTGCTTCCATAGGGGGAGTGGTGTGAAAGGAAATCGTGCTGAGGAGCCCTCTAAATGCGAGTCTTTTTCGGTTTCGCAACCCCTAAACCCTAAACCC
>CAJNJA010065975.1:0-13111 GCA_905231915.1 Symbiodinium necroappetens
GGCAGGCAGGCAGGCAGGTAGGAGGCAGGCAGGTAGGACGTAGGCAGGTAGAGGCAGAGGCAGGCAGGCAGGCAGGCAGGCAGGCAGGCAGGCAGGCAGGCAGGCAGGCAGGCAGGCAGGCAGGCGGCAGTAGTAGTAGTAGTAGTAGTAGTAGTAGTAGGCATCGTGAATTGAACTACTCGTCCATCCAGCTAATCATCCATTCATTGTCTAATCTATCCATCCATCCACCCCGTAGACCCACCCTCAAATTCTATAGACCCTGCTTTTATGAATCCATCGAAAACCTTTCTACAAATCCTCAATTCCCCAATTCCAAACTTTCGTGAGACCAATGTATTGGAATCTACAATGAACCGGCCTTACCAGAAGACGCGGACGCATCGCGTCCATCGAGACGGTTGCCAATTCCGAACGCGAATAGTTACGGCACTACACGTGCGGCACCATTTTGCGCGATCGAACACGCCAAGTACCACAGAAGTTTGCCAAATCCGAGGACAACTCGTCACGGCACAACATGCGCCATTTTGCGATGACTGTCGCTAGCCCGGCTCGGCACGTTAAATGATAAACAGACATTAGTTCAGAAAAGATTTAGTTAGTCATAGTTGCATTCAGAGATAGGAGGCAACCTCACGAAAACCAATGTTCCGCTGCTATACAACCTCACGACAACGTTAGAGACAACTTCATCACCACCGCATACCATCCAAACAACATCATAACTGCCAAAACCGTTTCCACTGAAAACCCATGCCCACACTTCCGGGAATAAGGGTACGAGGGTACGAAACTACTAAAGCAAACTTACGCATAGCTGGCAAAGAACGCGCGACGAACAACACCCTCTCCGAAAGGGGAGCATTCAAACCCCACAGAAAGCCAGGAATGAACGTGGCTTGCAGGGGCCATGCTGCAACGAAGGAGTCGACATCCACTTCGATGCATCATGAGTGACGACCCGCCTGAAAGAGACATCCTCTGTGACCTTCTCTCAGGGGGTCATGGGTTTGGGTGCCCTCACAAAAGCCTGAACAGCCAGCCATTTTTCGGTCCAGAGGCAAGGCATCCAGCTGCTGCTTCTGTAGGTGCCACTCCTGGGCCCGAAGGCCGCTGCCCCATGCACAGGGCACCTACATTGTCCCTATACATGTTGAGTTTTAGCCTGAAGCTGCTCGCCTAACTGCAAGCGGGGCAGAGCTGAGGGGGAGTCGGCCTAAGTCTCGCACAAGGCCACTTCTCAGAGCCCACAGAAGAGCAACGAGCACGATTGTAACTCTTTCGGTCTGATACGTTTCACGCAACAATACACGCTAACCCCTCCCAGCACACCTTCAAACTGGCTCGAAACATGTCGAAACTACATTCGAACCATCCGTTTGGTAGATATAGGGTGCTGTTCGACCCTCAGGCAGCGAGGGACGATTGCCTGTGCGGCCTAGCGGGGCAGCAGCAATCCTACGGGGCTGCCGGGGGACTGGAATCAGGGAGTTGCAATCCGGTCGCCCTTGCACCTTCCACCCCTGCAGTACCCTTACGGGGCGAAAAGCCTTCACTTGCAGAGGACTTTCGTGCAAGGGTTGACTTTCGTGCTTCTTGTCTCCGACAAGGCTCGTCGAGCCGCCGGAGGATGAGATCCAGCTTCGAATCCACTGAAGACCCGGGTTGGCCGGTGTCGGAAGTGATCGCCATGGATGTAGAGTTCAACAACAGCCCTATGAGCGAAATTTCTGATCAAGGCTCAGAACAGCTAGTACTCGAACCCATGCGAAACGGATTACGGAGCTCATCCTAAACTCTTAAGCCCCAACCCCAAGAGGCTTCAAGATTGACCTGCGATCCATGTAAACATTCGGAGAGCTGTTGCGCGCCGTGAACATATGATCGAGGTCTTTCGTGCCCTTACATGATCTAAGATGATGAGTCTTTGCCAAGACTTCGCCGCCACTTCTGGATGCTCACCCCTGATGTCAGCGGCTTCAGTCGAGAAGCCAACAAACTCCTCAATCGTGGATCGATCAGATTGCTTGTTTTTCACAGAAATGCAGGGCCTCGGGCCACATGCTGGGTGCACAATAATCAGTAGCCGCCACCTACGGCCGCGAATGTCCGCTACAGTCAAAACAGAGGCACGCCTAACACACCGTGTCCGAAACGAATCTCGCGACTTCCAAACCGGGAACCTGCATGTATGTGCATTTAACCACTGTCTGCCATGACACGCGCCGTTAAGACCCAACCCACACTCCAAAACTCCACTGATTTCTACTAAACATCGCTGTTCTATCGTGCACAGTAGTCGCTAGACTTTACCACATCAAACAAGCCGACCTCACGAATTCCCATTCTCAAACACTCGAAAAGAATCCACGCAGTAAAAGGCAAATTCGCAATTTCGGGCCCAAAAAGATTTCTTGTACGTAGAAGTCCGAGTATACTCTCTGAACCCAGCGACTGGAGACAAGTACAATTATGAGAAGCGCATAAGTCTGCGAAATCGCTGAAGTGGCTGACCAGTTTTACGGCGTTCCCTTAACGAGATCACTTATAACCATTTTACGCAAGTCTGTGGTGCTCGTCGTCTTGAGCCCTACAGGCTGTAAGTTGGAAAGTCTGCCACGAGATGTCCAAAACAGCATAATCACGAGCTGCGATTTGATAGCAAAATAAATTTGCCGCCTGATTAGGAGTGGCCCGATGAGGTGGGGAGGGGAAGACGGAGTTCACAAATCAAAATCTATAAGGATTGCATTCTATTCTCGACGACAGATTAAGGTCTCAGGCGATTTAATGTTGAGGCGTTGGGTCTTCACGGCTTGTGGATCCCGGGCTTCAAGGTTCAGATCAACAGCTTCGCTCACATGCTACACACCAATCCCCAAACCCATCACCCCCAAAGCCTGCGCAACCTAAAAATCATTCGACAATGAACGAACGAGGGTTGTAGCGACCTGCATTCGGAGGCATGGCGTTAATGTTGTAGTATGTATGTAGATATGGTCAGGGGGTAAGTCAGTAGGGCTTGTGCGGGCACCGGGGCTTCTGTCGGATAATCCGAACTGTAGGACGCGGACGCAAAAATATCTGGTAGTCACAGCTCGAACAGAATCTGATCGCACAAGAATCTGTAAAACCTGGAAAACAGAAGCCTCAACCTATTGTAGCGGAGTGCACAAGTCACAAGTGGATGTCTCAGCCATAGTAAGGGCCACCACAAGGGACTAGTGACTAGTGTACCCAGGTATACTGGGATTAGCATGTCCTTAGTATTTCCTTATAATGTTTCCTGCCTTGAACCCTCAACCCTTATAAACCCTCCAACCCTCAAGACCAAAACCTTATAAGCCCCTAAACCGCAGATCCGTGCTACTGGGCTCGACACAACCCGGCCAGACCCCCGTGCCACCTGGAGCTCATGGCTCGAAAATGGATCGGAAAAAGGGGCTGCGCAAAGGCAAAGAGCAGAGTTTAAACTTCAAGAGGTAACCCCAAGAGGACTTTACATCTCCAAATTCTCCACCTATATATAACAGGCCAGGTCATCCATGGAACCACTGTTGCATAAACGTTCGAACAACGATTCCAAACTTGAGATCTCTTGGGAAGCCTAGTTTGACATCGGAACTTAAGCCTTATACTTGTAAGTTTTATCAAATCTCCTAGTTGACTGGGGTTCCTGTCCGTGAATGAGGTTGGACTGCTTGCTACGGAAATGCACCTGCTGCCTGCTAAGTCACGCGCAGACACACATCCACACACCATGAGCCAGGATGACGGAAAGCATGACATGTGGGTAGGGGGGGAGTGTTGTCCTGCAGCTTCCGGGATTCATTTCAGGACTCAGATGGATTTGCAACCAGAGCCGAAGATTTTCTTTTGTGACTGTGCTGAAGGGTTTGGGATTCGGTTTGGTTTGGGATAGGCGAGTACTGCGAGACACCAAAGGTTTGTTTTACGCATCACCATCGGTAGGCAGCTTGCAGACATGGGAGATGTTAGGTACTTTGGCTGTGCGACATAATGCTTTCTAGAGGTGCATGAGATTTACGATTGAGAGGTGAAGCGGGTGGTGCATTTTGCCTCGCCTTTTCGTTCCACTCGCGCCCTCAGCTCCTGTGATCACTTGGCTTTGGAAGGCAGCCATCGGACTTATCCAACTTATGTATATAATACAACACATGAGTCTTGGATCCCTACACCCTTGACCCCGTGAGCTCCGCAAGAGGGTCTGTGCACAAAAACAGCATTGCATTTCAGACTACGTGTGGCTTGCGGACTGCTTACGCAGCCGACGGCTGTTTCGTGAGAGTTCTCACCTTTTCGACCTCTTGTCTGTCTGAGGGGATTCCGAGATCTTGTAGCTGCTACGCGCTGCTAGGTTCGACCTTCAAGAAGCGGCAGGGAGTCCTACTCTCGCAAAAACGGTTTAGCTCTTCTGAAACAAGCTCTTGAACGCCACATGGAAAAACTCATTGTGGCAAGAAATATAAGAAATTCAATTGGTGGCAACACAGCCTCTGTCACTCTGTCAGTCCGTCAGGCGAGGACTAGGATGAGTGAAGACTCTGGCCCAGCAATGATGGAAAAAATCGCTTCAGGAAACTTAGAACACCGGAAGGGTTGTTTAAGTTTATCTTTTTCTTCCATTTTGAGTCCGACGCATCCTCTCGCAGCCAGAGGACCTGGCATCCTACCCATGCGCCTCAGATGTCGACTGGTGACGCTTGGCTCCGAACTGCCGTGAACTACCAGAAGAAAAGGATCGAGCCATCACGCTGGACCGCATACAGAAGCTGCCGGTCCTCAGAGATGCCAAAATCAAACAGTTCGAGATGCTCCTGCAAGTCCGAGACTCCCCCAACATCGCGGAAACGCTGCCATCGATCTTGGGCGCTGCCCTCAACTCCACCCGCTTCTCCAACGTGAGCTTCCGAATGAGCTTCCTGATATATCGCGATCCCATTGGCCAGGGGCGGCGAACTCTGTGGCCATCACCACGCTGCCGATCTGTTTAAAATAGTAAGCCTCACCGCCGGACCGGATGGCTTCTGAATCGCTATGTGGCTCCCTGTGAGCAGAACCCGCCGCGAAGTTGCAATCGCCACACCGCCACAACGACGTCTCGTGCAGTCCGGCTTTCTGGTGCAATGTCATTCGGGCATCCTGGCCCAGGTTCTTCTGCAACGTGTCATATGTGCCAGTAGGCTCGTACGAGTCGGCGCGGAGATGCCCTGTTGAATATACATGCAAGGAAGCCGTGATCTGGCCGCCAAGATCAAGCAAATAGTTACAAATAGCCGGCGCTCTTGGTGCTGAACAGCGCGGCGGCGGCATCAGACGGCTCTTAGCACTCCCGTCCAAATACCTCTCCGAGAACTCAGCCTGCATCTCTCCGGCTTCCTGCACCTTCAAACAACTACTTTGCGAGGGTCTTGCTGTGGTGGCTTTTTTCCAGGCCGGGGACTTGGGCCAAGCCCGAGCATGCCCGACTGTTTTCGTGTGATCAATCGCCTCTGGCAACAACATGGCGACGCATGTCTTCGCAGCCTCAAGCAAGCTAATGTGGCGGCCATGTTCGAAAAAGTGCAGTGCGCGCGGATGCACCGTGTCCGCAAGGCCGCTCTTCGCGAGAAAATAAGCTAAGTTCGGGCCCGGGCCCTGGACAAGACACGGGTGTGGGTCCCCAGGCGCTGACCCGTCAGACCTTGTGTGAGTGACCGCCGTGCGTATGCACGTGCAGCTGTCCAGCCTTCGCCAAACTGTAATCTGTGAAGTTGATGAAAGCCGGAGACACGTTCCTGCATCTAGCCCGGCTGTAGGGGACAAACACGAAGTCAACTCAACCCGGCAAAAAAGTATCAAGAAGCTTTCAGCCGTCAGCTTAGAGGGCAGACGCCTCAGCATGCCGCCGCTCCATCAAACAAGACTTGTCCGTGAAGCTCACAGAAAGCTGCAGGCGACCACTCTTTCGCCAAAATCGCTAAACAGCTAAGTATGACATCCTGCCCCACAAGGCAGATTCAGATCGATTTGAGTGACGAATGACGTTACCGGTCTGCGTTTACTGACGTCTGCTGAGTTGTAGCTCTTTTGCAACGACCAACAGCTGAGGCTTCGAGCCACGATTGAGACAGGAGCGATGGCTGTCCAACAGCTTGGTTTTCCCAAGCCCTACACACGAAACACGCGGCTGATCTGTTGACATGTCAGACTTCAACGTTTGCTCTGGCATCTTGGAATCTTCCAGTAGGGCGGTAGACCCTGACTAACCAGAACAGTCTATAGTGTTGAGACTTCTCGATGCTGCATGGAATGTGGAACTCAGAAACCTCAGGTCACCCATAGCCATAGCTCACAAAGCTTTCAAACGCACAAGCTAAGCGTGAAATCCGTCGACCGTACAAGCCCCAAGCATCCCCGCATCTTTTCAAGCAGCATCCGCCCCGAACCGCGCAATGCGGTCTCGATGTGCCACATGCTCGGGGCGAGGGACCTCCATGCAGGCTTCGGGCTCTGTAGGATGCTTCAGATCTGGGGCTATTCCACTAAAACATCGGGATCCAAGTCCAAGGCTCAAGAATACACGGCAGAGAAGTAGCTCACACGGATCTCCGTCGTCATCGCTCGCTTCGTGACAAGATAGCTGGTGTCTCGACACACATGCTCGCAAAGCAGGCACGGATCTTGCCGTTTAGGTAGGGCCCACAACCCAAAATACATGCAACAAGGCGGGCTGGGATGCCGAGGTCTTTCATCTCACGGAAGTAGACTTTGCAGAATCATCGAAGCAGCTTTGGTGAATTCCTGCCTGCATGTTTTTTGGTGACTGCAGGATGCCGGTGTTGCGTGTGCCATAGCCGCGCTTGGTTGGATCCGTCCTACTCCTGAACTTCTGACGCGCAAATCTCCACCTTTCATTTTCCGAAATACTGTAGCTACGAAGAAGACATCCTAAACCAGAGCCCTGAGGAGGGCCTGCGCATAGAAAGGAGACTGCAGCCGGTTCTCCCAAGAGTTGAACGCTACGAAAAGATTCCTTGCAGGATGGGTGCGTGGCTTTGCTGTAACGGCCTTGAAGGAAACAGCGGTCTCCGCCTGTACTGTTGCTGGAAACAATCGGCGGGCCAAACTTGGGCAAATCGACGATGTCTTCATTCAATTTCACTGTGAGGAGTCTTGGTCTACCGGGAACCAGTTCAGCCGCTTCGGGTTTCTGGCTCCGCTCCCACATCGCAAACGCAAGCAAGCGGGAGGTTTGTTGGACCCCAAGTTTAAGATCAAAGGCTCTAGGTTTCCGGTTTGCCCTTAGGATGGATAGAAGGGGTCCGGGCTTCTACGAATCTAGCCAATGCCCATGAGACCGGGATTCCTCCGATGCCACGGCGATCGGTTGCCACAGGATGCATGCAGAAGGTTGGAATCGAAGATGAGAACCTCGGTTCGGGCTTTACTCGCTCGGACTGGCCAGGTGAGGTCTATCAGGTGCAAGTCGGCATTAAACAAAGTCAGGCTTCCCTAAGGCCCTAACGGTTTCAGTTCGGACTGCGTTCCTGGTGAGGTCCACTCCACAACCGCCGACTGCCGTAGCGGCCAACATTGTAGCATCATCTATGATACTACCGCACAGGGGTACACTTCTGTTGCATCAAGGTAAATGCCAGTGGGCTTTAGATGCTGCCCTTCTCCAAATCCCGAGACGCACCAAAGCCTGCAATTCCCTCTCGCGTCCTTGGCGAGATAGCGGAGGCAAGCAGCATGTACATATTTCATTTTCCACATCCTTGACAGGACGGACCTTTCTCAAACTTTCAAAGTAATGCATTCACTTACGAAGCTCGGATAGAATTGCTTCAGCCCTCGCTTCCGTGCGAGCAAGCCCTTAAGGTTCTCTGGGAACTCGTAGTCTCAATTGTTTTGAATGGGATTTTCTTGACAGACATACTGCAGGGGTAACTTAAGACTTAAGGGTCCTCAGGAAGCATCCCGGATTTACATCTATGTACAGGCCACAATGAGGTCCCCCAACATGCCTCCTTGATAGCTGAGATGCATCACCAGCTTCGCCAACACAGTGTTGGATGCCATGCTTGTTCGCAAGCGCAAGGATATCCTGCGAAAGACATATATAGACCTTCTACAAGTTCCGACAACTAGTTGCCCGGGTACTACACGGGCACGACATGATCCCAAACAAATCAGTCTGCCCGATGTATCCAAGCACATCTGCTAGGCGACAATTGCGGGCGGGTTACTCACCAAATCCAGCAACTCCAACCACGCTCTGCATCTACAAGAAGTCCTCTCTCTAGATTACGCTCTCACAGCAGGCAGTTCAATCTTACTGCAGTAGCCTTCGAAACTCCTCCGGCCCACCTACCCGCCCCAACCTACCCCAACTACCTAAGAGGAGGCGAGTGACAACTCCCACGTTTTCCACAGGAAGGCTCAATAATGCGCAATTCAATGCACGGCACAGCCTTCAATCCTCCGCCACTACGCAGCACATTTTCAGGGCTGCCAAAGGCGCCCTAAACGCTATTGCAAGTAGCCCTTGAACACAGCTTCAGACTCGGGCTTGTAGCAGACGGCTGACCCTGCCCCTGAATTCTTCAACAGACTCATGCACACTCAGCTTGGCACCTCATCTGCTGGCGTTCCATAGGTCTGAGCGTGCCAGAGCTTTCGAAGAGTTTAAGCATCTTCATTCATCCCAGGGCCTAGGGCCGTATGAACTGGTCCCGTATCTTGAAAGACGGAACCATGGCAGTTCATCGTGTTCGATCGGATCAACTGATGCCGGCTCTCTTCACTTGTGGCTTCAGGTTCACATGAAGACAGACGCAGGCTTTTTACATGTATGGTGGAGACCCGAGGGATCTAGGATTCCAGATTACACTCCGGTATCAGAAGTGCTGCGTTGCTAACGAAGTCAAGGAGAAAGCCAGGAGGTAGTTGAGTCAGACTTTCATAGCAGGGAACAGCTGACTTGCTAAGTCAATCCGTGCAAAGCCTCACCAAACTCAGCCAAAGCCATGTCAAGACTTAGATGACTGCCTTCAAGACTTAGTGGTGTGCCTCTCCCTCGGCCTTCAACCTGCAAGACAAGACCAGAGACCACTGAATCCAGGGAAATACAACACGACTTCCAACAACGCTGTCTACCCAGGAGCTGAAGGATCCTGTAAAACACTGTCGCAGAAGAGGGGGCAGTCATTCTTATTGCAGATGCTCATCTTGAGCGGCAGCCTGTGACTGCAAGGACTTCTCCCAATTGGCGCCCTCCTGGTGCAGAAACTTCTGATAGGATGCAGATTTGGATTCGGAGCGCTTATCAGCAGGATCGTTAGCATTCATAACATGATCGCTTCGCCATGAAGCAGCATGGTGCCCAGAATGTGGCCTGGCCTGCCTACGCATTCAGCACGTGCCGCAAAGCCATGTATACATATATACATATATATGAGGGTTCGGACGTTGCGAATCACAAGGCTCGGTAAACAAAGGCCTTCCCCCGGACTGGAAGATTGGGTGAAGGGTGGCTTCTCGAAGAGCTTGTAGGTCGGGGTTTGTTGCGGGGATTGGTGCCGGTTATAGGGCTTACGGGCTTACAGGAGCTGAAAGCTGCAAGGTCCTGCCGACCAGGACATCGGAGAAAACTTTTGTGTGATCCCGGCACCACCATCCTAGAGACGGAAATCGGGATGCGCAGTCTCAGGTGGCGCTATGTGATTGTACCGACATGCCTAGTTGAGAGAACATGGAGAAGCCACAACCAGGTGCTGCAGGCAACAGTACAGCGTGCCGGGAATTTAGAGCACTTAGCAATTTTGCCCAGCAATCTTGCGATCTTGGTCTCGCCGACTAGTTTACCTTTTAGACCAACATTGCGAGGGGGGGGCAAGATCAAGATTGCCAAGATGGTTCCATCAAGCAATTGTTCTAAAGCCCAGCACAATGTAACAGTATCCACAAGCCCGACAGGCAACAATCTTGCCCACTGGGCTGTACAAGGTAAAGCCTTCTGGGTTTCGTACCTCAGCCGTTAGGGGAATTTGATGCTTCGCGTGCTTGAATCTTCGCAAAACCAGGCCGATGGACAGCAAGACCTAAATCTAGGTGTACGGAAAAATCTCCTGAGACTTCCCGATCCTGCAGAGATTCTGGGCTTGACTAGGGCCAGGGGTGTAGCAGACCCCGACGTGCAGTAAGTCCAGTCTTCAGTATTGTGGGCTCCAAAGTCTGGTGTTTAACGGACAACTTGCCGCACATCCGGAAGTTTGCACGCACAACAACTTGCACATGGTTTCATATACTAGTGCCTTCAGCTGCAGTAGTCCTTTGTCGAAAATCAGGAGCAGATCCAGGAGCAATAGCAGCGATACACTTAAACAAACAAATATACGCCGATACGCCCATAGCTCTCTGAAGTCGGGGCAGAAGGACGGGGCCAATGTCTGCCCAGCATCAGTGCCCCGTTGCTCTCCACCTGAATTTCAAAGGCAATTTCTAATCGTCCTAGTTTCCAGGCTTATGGTTGGATGGACAGATACTACAAATGGCATCTTCTGAAGTAGCCGATGGATCATCTGGATGAAGGGGACCCTACCCAAAATAAAGACAGTGTGATGGGAGACGAATTCTGACCTCAAGGATGCTGAAGATATGGATACACGGAGGTGAGTTGTGCGTTTGCTTTTTCAGAACCAAGACCAGCAAGCTCTAGACAGCAGTAAGCACCAGAACGAAGCAAGCTTCCAAGCTTCCAGACCATGACAGTTTGGTAGCCAAGCCTGAATTTCAGGGAGAAGCCCTGAATTCCCCAAACTTGAAATCTTGAAGCCGAAACCGCAACAGTCTCGGAAAGGCACGTTCTTATCCAGGTAAACCACAACGGAAGCACTGCGGGGACAAGGCATCCCATCCTCCATGGAATGTATGCCCGGTTGGTTTAGGTAGGATATGAGGGTGGACGTTTCAAGAACACTGGGCCGGAGTATGTTGGCCATTCGTTGAGGAGTTTCGCATGTTGGGACTGAGGGCTTTGTTCCTCGACGTTTAGAGTCTGTTGAAGTCGGCGAATGAGAGTCTTCTGTGAATCCGGTCAGCCGCTTCTTGCGGCAGCTTGAACCCCGACTTGTGGCTTCCACCCAACCATAAACGATCGAAGCTTTAGCACGGTGCCCTCATCATCCCTACCTGCAAATTTACAAAGATGCGCAGGCCAAACGCCTCAGATCTGAGGACCCCATACCTCCCAAAGCCCCAGCACCTCAGGCCGAACTTGTAGAACCAAGACCCACTCCAAGAACCCTTGGCTCAAAAGAAAGGTTCCCTTTTCCTGATTTTGCTATGCTGCATCTCGGGTCTCCTTTCCTTACACTTCCAGACAGAAATTGGTGTCCTCGGCATGCCAGGTTTCGAAGTCACCTTAGCACTGCAGTTATGAGGGGCGTCAAAGTATAGGGCCGGGTTAGGATTTTAAGATTTTGAGGCTTCAGGGCTTTACATGTTTTCTGGTAGGGAGTCAGACCCACATCTAAGTTTCACACTTGGTGTTCGGGCTTCAACACTTCGGGCGCTAATTAGGTTGCAAGATGCCAATGCGTACTCGTTCCCAGATGACCCTTTTATTAAACACCGCGTCCTACTACTCATCACGAGGATCTGCACTCTCGTCACCACGCTAGGCGAGGCTCCAAAGTCGGAAAGTGTGGGAAAAGAAGCTTCAACCAGCACCACTAGCCTTCGGGAGGATCTGTGTCGTTCTTCCAGGATCTCTCCTTTTCCACCCTTGCCGCGACTGCATGGCGTCGATGGTGGGAGTCGACTTCTTCTCATCGTCTCTCTCCGCCGCCCGCTCCTGACTTAGGAGGACCTGGTTTCTGGCGATGCGATGCACGAAGGTTGTTTTCGATGAGCTTGTGGTTGCAAGTACAAGTTTAGATTGAGTTACACCTGCTCAGCCCTTTCCGATGTTCATGTGCCCGGGAACACTTCTTCCTGAAGTCACGGGCCTCTGCAAAGGTGCTTTGGCGTGGTGTCGGGTGGGGGATTAGCTTCGAAGGAGCCGTCTGAAGCCCCAGTGGCTGTGCCAGGAGAAGCCCGCGCCCTTGAAGGCGGACTGAAGATTCACTCTGGACCTTACGGACTCTACTGCAGATTTGGATTTCAGTTCGCAAGGGTTTGGGAGCTTGAGTATGCCCGCAACCACGGCCCAAAACTGCACTGACTACACGGTGGACTCATGCCGAAAGTGCTCAGCTGAAGCATTAAAGGACTCAGCTTTGGCCTAGGGACACGCTTCTTGAGACTTCGGTGGCTTGTGGCAGCATGATAAAGTGACCCGTTGATGTTCGAGGCAGGAGGCTCTGAGGCTTTGGGATTCCAAAGCATCCTCGCCTTTGAAGGCTTGTACGGAACCAAATGCCTTTGCAAGCCAGTGTCTGGTGAATGTAAACATCATCTGCCAGAATCTGCCGCGCAAACCTTGCAGGATGCGGAGCTCCCCAGTCATGTAAACAACATAGATAAGCAAATCCATACAGACACACACACACACACTCATATATATGTATATATACGTACGTAATTCTAGATGTATGCTCCTCCCGACTTTGATGCGATGATAACATGCAGCGAACCAAAACTCCAGCACCGTGTCGAGGGAAATTCATTGCAGTGCTGGAGGCCGCGAGATATGCGAAAAACGTAGAGAAGAAAGCCGTTTGCTTACATGACGACAACATGGAATAACATGTATTCCATGTCCCATGAGGACTTGTCCAAAACCTCTACTACAAAGACCCGAAAGGCACCCGTTTGACAGCTATCTCCCGACTCGATGATGACTGAAAGCCTGTATTCGACCAAGATGAACCAACTGTGCCTTGCATATACCATACAGGCTTTTTCACAGGCACCCCGAGAAAGTTTAAGATGCTCTACCTGTCTAGGATCGGCGTCTCGGCCGCGCTCACGCCGATTCCATGTCCAATCATTTGTCATCGTAATTTCGGTCTGTGCAAACATAAATACATACAGGCGAAAACACAAGCAAGCGCACCCACACGCGCAGATACATACATATACATATACACATATGTATATA
>CAJNJA010065986.1:9494-22877 GCA_905231915.1 Symbiodinium necroappetens
CTAAACCCTAAACCCTAAGTCTTTACCAGCTTTGGAGCCTCTGGGTCATTGGTTCGCCGATCCTCGGCTTTCTTCCCGTTCGTGCCAGGATCTGCCGCAGAGATGCGGTTTGTAACATAGTCGCAGTTGCAAGACTTTTTAGTATTTGCAATACGAAAAGTAGTAAGCTCAGTAGTTCAAGACTGGGCGTAATGGTCATGATGAGAATATCAATGGCACCAGTAGCAGCATTATATCTTAACTTTAATCTTCCCCCAAGCTTTCAGCGCACGCTTTAGGATTCGGGTTCGATATGTTTGCTCCAAGGCAATGGCATCGTCGGAGAGCTTCTGCCGGAGGCTGGGGTAGGGTTTAACCTTGTGGTTGCGAGGTCACCAGCTCGGCCCATCAAAACTTAAACCCTAAACCGTCACCCTCTTGTTCAGTCGTACATTCGAAGCCCCAGAGAAGTTTCAATTTACAGAGCTCAATTAGGGGCGTTGCGGTTCACTTGCCGAGCAGCCAGCCCCCAAATCCCAAGGGGTTCAATCCTTCTAGAAGTCACACAAGGAACTAACTAAATCGAACAGTACAACTCCAACATATGGGCCCAGCACCTAAACCCTAAACCCTAAATCGAGCAGTACAACTCCAAACATATGAACCCAACACCTCTATGGCTTGCTTCAGGCATGCTCCAGTCTAGAACCCCCCAAACTACCCTCTAAAAGAAGCCCTAAACACCCACTTACCCACCATGAATGACCCTCAGGGCTCCATTCAAGCGCCCTTGGCGGGGGGTTTTTGAAAGTATTGAACATCTAGGTGGTAATTTGGGAAGCTTTAAAAGTTCCCTTATGGTTCCTATAGGGCTACCTTTTCATAAGTACTTTTCAGGGCCCCGAAACTACAACCCCGACATGAACATCGATTTTATCGCACGGAAAGGAAAATGCCGACACCAAGCGCCAGTGCGCCGAGGAGTCTCCTGCATCCTTTTTCCTTCATTGCTGTCTTTTGGCTTGGGGTTTAGGGCCCTAGGGTTTAGGGTTTTGTCTAGTTTTTTGTTGGCGTTGGTTTCGGGTCCAGGGTTAGGGGTTGAGGCTACCGAGACTAACCAGTCTACCTTCAACATTGTATATGACCCTAAACAATAGGTACTCTTCCCTTTTCAGGGTACTTTGGTTACTCTAGGTCGGGTTGAGGGTGTAGGTCCAGGGCTGGGAACTGTGGATGGGCGGGGTTTATAGGGTTTAGGGTTTAGGTCTTAGGGTTTATTTATGGTTATGGGTTTCTGGTAACGACACAGGCGCCACGTCAGCTATTTCTGAACGGTGTGTTGCCACCGGCGAGTACGACAATGACGGCGGGAGGAGCTACGACCAAGCAACCGTCGAGGTCCTACCCCTCAACCCTGAAACCCTAAACCCCCAAGACGCAAACCCTGAAACCCTAAACCCCTAAGACGCTAAAACCCTAAACTCGTCTAAACTCCTGAACCCTAAACCCGAAATGTTCGTCTTGCAACCAGACCATTGCTGCTTCTCCGAAATTTCATGATGACCGAGCCTCAAGACGGCGCCTGGGGTCCTTGTGTTGTCTTTGGTTTAGAGTTTAGGGTTTAGGAGTTTAGGGCTTAGGGTTTTGGGCCCCATGGCTGATGATGTGCGTCAAAGGGTCGAAGCCTCAGATGCCTCTTTGCGAAAGGCCGTAAACCCTACCTGGGCCCCAAACAACCTACCTTTTGTTTAGGGTTCGTTATGTTTGCTTATTTGTAGAAGTCCTTGGAAAGGTAGGTTCTTTGGGGTTAAGGTAAGCTCCGGAACAGTACTCTGGCTGGTTTGACACCGCTTCCAACACGGAGGGGCGGTGAGTTCGAGGGTGCCCTGCGCCACCGCCTCTGCGGGCGTCTGGCGGCCCCAGAAGAAAGAAAGCGCGTTTTGGCATGAGTTTAGGCCTAAGAGAGTGAATGCATTTTGGTGGCTTGGCGGCATTACACGGCATGGGTTGCGCGAGCAAACAAAAGGAAAGCCTCCCTTGGACAAAATTTCGCAGCTCAGAACCATAGTACGATGCATTCGACGCAGCCATGCCGCAAGACTGTCGTCCCTATATTATCTCAAAAAAATAAAAATATAGAAAATATTAATATATATATATATACATATATATATATGTTGGACTTAAAGGCCTGAACCCGAAACCCCTAAACTTTTAGGCCCCTGAACCCTGTACCCTAGACCCTAAACCCTAACTAAACCCCACAACCCAACAACCCAAAGCCAGTGATGAGTAACTTCCAGCTTCCAGGATTCGGGACAAATAAAACTACATAGAACCCTTAAGGGAGCCCTCAAAGAAACCGCTGTGCTGGTGCCCAAGCAGACATAGCCAGCTACAGTCTAACAAAGCTCGCAAAACCCTAAAAAACCCGTATACTAAACTACACCTATAGTAGACGGTAAAGGAACCGGTAACCCAGCCTCAACCCGAAACCTTAAACCCTAAACCCTATAAGCCCAAAGAGCCTATTTTCTTTGGATTCCTTAGTATAGTTTCTTTATATGAATCCTTAAAAGAAAGGCAGGTTCTTTGGGGTTCAGGCAAACCCTAAGCTCTCCCCCGACCCTTTCAGGAGTTTGACTTCGTGTCGTCGGCCCAGAAGTTTGACAAGGCCGGGTTTAGGGTTTAGGGTTTACCTGGAGCCCAAATAACCGACCTTTTTGGGGGCTCCTTGTTACAACTTCGTTGTATAAGTCCTTAAAAAGGTAGGTTCTTTGGGGTTAAGGTAGGGCTAGAAAGGAGTCCCAACAGGAGTCCCAAACACTAAGCAGTAGACGCTGAACCTTAAGGCCTATATCCTGAAGTCTAAACGCACCCTTAACCCCAAAGAACCTACCCTCTTAAGGGCTTTTTTTACAAAGAAGCTATAATAAGGAATCTTAGGGTGTAGGGTCTAGGGTTTAGGGCTACAGAGGTAGGTTATTTCGGATCCAGGTATGCCCTAGACCCTGAACCTTATAGCCCCGTGAAGACCAGGTTCAGTCAGTGTCCAGAAGCCACCGGTTTAGGGCTTCCAGGGTTTAGGGTTTATGGTTTAGGATTTAGGGTTTGGAGCCAGCATTGCAAAGAGCTGTCGGGCAGAAATGCAGAATCTCGAACTTAGAGAGCCCCTATAGGGATGTCAACTAAGCCCTAAACCCTAAACCGCCTAAACTTGGTCCTAAACCCTTAAACGTCATACCTCCAGCTGCTGACTTGACCCCTAAACCCTAGGCCTGCAATCCCTAAACCCTCACCCTAGGCCTTTAGACCGGCCCATTTAAAGCAACAAGGCGTCAGACTCAGCCCTGCTTCCCCCAAATATATGGGCCTGAATCTAGGGTTTAGAGTTTAGGGCGGCCTGAACAATCAGAAGTGGCGTTTCGTAAGGGTTCCCTAACACCGGGGCCAAAACCCTAAACCCTAAACCCGCTTAATCGTAAAACCTAAGCCCCTTAGCCGTAAAACCGTAAGCCCTAATCCCCTTTAGCTGTAAGACCCTGCACCCTAAACTGTTCGGCAAGGTCTCCGATCTCGATGCCCTGAAGCCTCTGGAAGGTTGCCGCCAGGGCGTCCGGGTTCAGGGTTCAGTTTTTTTTAGGGCTTTAGGATTCTAGGGTTTGGGGTTTTGGAGTTTAGGGTTTAGGGGTTTGGTTAAGTGCCGCTTCACTGTATTAACCATCGTGACGCTACTGTTGGCACTGTTACAAGCTGTCCTTAAGTGTATTTGCTACTGATACTACGACTATAACTCTATAACGGTTATACTTATGCATAAGGCTACGTATCGTGTTCATTGCATTTAGTTTTCTTGGGCGGGACAGATCGATTGGCGGATGGATCGACAATATATTCATTAGCTAGGGAAATCGACAGACAGCTAGACAGCTACCCTAGTCATAAGCATAATCGTCAAGGTGAACATCTACATAAGCATGACCACAAGCACAACTACACAACTACAGACAAATTAGTGTAGACATAGACACATACATGTACGTGCATACTCGTATACCTACGTTGGTATGTTCTGACATGACATATCATACCACAGCATTACATAGCATTACATTGCATTGCACTGTGTTATGTTGCAATAAACCGTTTTGCATTGCGCTGCACTGCACCGCACCTTGCTGCGTTGCTTTGTATTTCATGCAGGTGTGCGTGCAGGCACGAATACACACATACATGCATTCATGCAAGCATGCACATATGCATGAATACATCCCTACACGCCCGCATGAATACATGCATGCGCACATGCATGCATGCTTGCGAGCACGCGCACACACACACACACACGCGCGCGCGCACGCACAATTACATTGGTACCTGCATGCAGACGTATGCACACAATAGCATGCAGTGAGTGCCCTACGTATATGCATAGACACACCACGTAGGCACCTGTGTGTGTGTGTGTTTGCGTGTATGTATGTACGTATGTATGTACGTACGTACGTACCTACCTATGTATGTAGGTAGGTAGGTAGGTAGGTAGGTATGTATACATAAGATTTCGGCTTGCCCCGACCGCAAGATGTATGCCTAGACCCCAAGCCCTAGTTACGCAGTGCCGGGTTGGAGCATCCCAAGACCGTAAACTCCATACACCCTAAACCCTGAGCGCTGTGGAGGCTACAACAAGGGCAAGTCCTTTTTTGACAGCATTTCCTGCGAGGCCGGATGGATTCCGGAAAGCTACACGCCAACCTGTCAGGGTTGATTAAAGTTTAGGAGTTTAGGGTTTCGGGGGAGTCTTGTTTAAAGGGGAGGCGGTGGCGGTTCTCCAACTACGCAGTCTTTTGTTTTTGAGGGTGGTTATGAGGATCCAACGGTTTGTGGTCTATGCTGGAGTTCTTTCAATCACTGAAACTGTTCTTTGGAGCCTCCGCTTACAGGAATCTTTGTCCACCCCCAAAACCCTAAACCCTAAGCCCTAAACCCCCGAAGGTCTAAACCCTAAACCCCCTAAAACTCTAAACCCTAGAGCCGACCCCTGCTCCCGAAGGCCACGGAGCGCTCTGGAGAAGCTGGGCGACAGAGATCAGATCGGGACAAGGCCGTAGGGTTTAGGGTTTAGAGTTTTGGGGGGTTAGGGTTGAGAGTTTTGGGGGGTTGAGGGTTAGGGTTTGGAGTTTTGGGGGGTTGAGGGTTTAGGGTTTAGAGTTTTGGAGGCTTTAGGGTTTAGAGTTTTGGGGGGTTGAGGGGCTTAGGGTTTAGGGTAGGGGTTCCTTCAAGGGTTAGTTTAAGGGTTTGGGGATAGGGTTTAGGGTTGAATCCATAACAGTATCAGTAGTACGACGAAGATGAGTTATGGTCCATGATGATGGTGATGATGACGATGACGATGATGATGGTGGTGGTGGTGCCAGTTGTGGTTGATGTAAGAACATGTGCGCGTGTTTTCGTGTGTGTCTGTGACTCGTCATCTATCTCCCGATTCATACAGTCCTGCAAGCACACGCATAGATCAAACATTTGGAAGACCTCGCCAAGCTCTACCGATAAAGCCCAAGCCCTAAGACCTACATAAACCCAAAAACAAATCCAGCAATAAACAATTCCAAGAACATCGTACTGTCTTCCAGGACTCCCTCACCCATGTATAAACCCTAAACCCTAAACCGAACAAATAAGTCTAGATCCTACAGTAAACTTTTCCAAACATTCCTGAACCCTAACCTGAAGAAGAGAAGTTTTGATCCTAAGTCCTAACGATAAGAAAGGAACTCTAGATCGAAAGCCACCAAAATCAGGGACTAGATCCCCCAACACCTTACGGCCCTAAAGCCCATGAGGGTTTGGGAACCCTAAACCCTAAACCCTAAACCCTAAATGGGGTGTAGACTTGCCTTTCAGGCGAGGGAAGCTGACGTCGAAGCCTTCGGAGACTCCAACCGCCGCGGCAAGGCCGGTTTAGGGTGTTAGGATGTTAGGGTTTAGGGTGTAGGGTGTTAGGGTTTAGGGTTTTGGGGTTTTAAGGGTTTAGGATTTAGGGTTTTTGGGGTTTAGGGTTTTAGGGTTTTAGGGTTTTAGGGTTAGGGTGTTAGGGTTCAGGGTTTAGAGTGGTGGGATGAAGGGTGAGTCAGGGTTGTAGGGTTTAGGCTTAGGCTGCAAAGCTCCAAATGGGATGAAGGGTTCGGGGTTTATAGGGCTGTATTGGTTTGTATAATGGGTTTTCCAGGGTCTTGTCGGGATTTCAAACCATGTTATGAGGATTCAGGGTTCTCTGCAATCAACGTCATCTTGTAAGGAACCCTATAGCCACTAAACCCCAAACCCTAAACCCTAAACCCCTAATTAAGCCCCTAAGCCTCTAAACCCTAAACCCTATAACCCCTAAACCCTAAACCCTAAACCGTCTACCTTCATCCCACCTTTTGCGGTGATGGACCCCGGAAGCCTAAACTGATCCGCTACAACCTCTTGATGGGTTCAGGGTTAAGGGCCCTGGTTTAGGGTCTGGGGTTTGGGGCCCTGGAGTAAGGGTGTAGGGAGATGTGTTTAGGGTTTAGGGTTAGCCTAAACCCCAAACCCTATAAACCCTATAAATCCTATAAACCCTATAAATCCTATAAACGCTATAAACCCTAAAAATCCTTTAAACCCTATAAACCCTATAAACCCTATAAGCCCTATAAACCCTATAAACCCCTATAAACCCTTTAAGCCCTATAAACCCTATAAACCCCTATAAACCCTTTAAGCCCTATAAACCCTATAACCCCTATACACCCTATAAGCCCTAAACCCTAAAAGACCTTACAGGGGGCCTTGGGGATTCCTCAGAGGTCCAACAGTTTTGAGGGACTCGGGCTTCGGGGGCTTACGGTTATGAGTTTGAGGGTTGAGGGTTCAGGGTTCAGGGGTTCGGGGGTTTTGGGTTTAGGGTCTCGGGGGTATAGGGTTTAGGGTTTAGGGTTTCGGGGGTATAGGGTTTAGGGTTTAGGGGTTCGGGGGTATAGGGTTTAGGGGGGTTCGGGGGTATAGGGTTTAGGGTTTAGGGTTCCAGATGCCTGTGCACTATTTCATGGGCTAGGTATCTTGTAATTAAGGGGTCAGAGTCAGAGCCTATTATTCTGTAGGGGTTTCGGATGACAGGTCGACAGCTTCGGCTTGGCTCGCAATGGGTTCAAAGTAGTGTCTTCTTGCAGATATCCCTAACCCCAAACCCTTAAACCCTAAACCCTATTTGGGATGGCGCCATGTCCGAATCTCAGTAAGCAGCACAATCATGCGCTCACATAGTTGACATGATGTTTACAGTTACTACCTGGACCCCACAAGTATGTAGAATAATAGCTTTATGGGTTTTGGGCCATTATTTTACCTACTTTTGGGGGATTAGGAAGACACAAGTACACAGAAGAACTGCCATGTCTGACATCCCAGTTTACACGTCAGCAGAATATTTGTGAAACTACTCGACACCCGTATTCTAAAGTTTACCCCTCCCCCACACAGACCACGCAGACAGAAAGACAGGAACATACGCTCACGCGGCCACTGTGTCGTTCCCGGAAGCCCTGAGCCCAATCTCCAGAAGAAAACAGGAACCCTAAACCCCTAAACCCTTTGGGAAAGTGCTGGTATGAAGTAGAGGTGGCCTCAGCCATGAGCCTGCAACTCGTAAACCCTGAGCCCTCCAGCCCTAAATGCGCTAAACCCGAAAAGTCCTAAACCCGAAACAGCCGAAATAGCCTCAACCACGGAAGCCCAACTCTGAAAGAACCAAGTGAAGAGCTCTTTTTTCAGACATTTCAAGACCTTGAACAACCCTAAAACTCTAAAGCCCTAAACCCCAAACCCTCAACCCCAAGCCGTCTCCCAGCCCCAAGCCGTACTGTTGCTGATAAAAATCCTGCATTACCCAGAATAAGGAATATACCGTAATTCCCATAATTTAGGGCCCTTAAGGTAATGCAGGATTTATATCACCAACCGTATCACCCTTTAAGACACGCATCCCTTGAAGCTTCAAGGAAGACAGGCATTTTGCATCAGACACCCGAGGGGTTCTAGGGTTTAGGGTTATGGACCATAAGTCCTACCTGGACCCTAAAGAACCTCCCTTTGAGGGCCCCTTACTATGATCTCTTTAAAGAAAGTCCTTAAAAAGGTATGTTACTCGGGGTCCAGGTAAATCCTAGAGTATATGCAACCTAAGCCGGAAACCCGGTGAACACGAGCGGGTTCAACTCTCAACCCAGCAGCCCTTAACTAAGGAATATACCTTAAATCATGACATTAAGGCCCCTGTAATTTAAGGCATATTCCTTAATTAAGGGGTATTGGGTTCTCTGTGTACCATCAGGCCAGACCCTAAACCCCGAAGCCATCCAGAAGCCCATGTAGACCCTCAGCATCATGGATGCTGAAGCATCGGTTCAAGGCGGAGCGTGTGTGTGATCAGCTGTGCTGGAGCAGCACAAGCCGGAGTGATTCCCGACAGATCGGTTCGACTTTTTTGGTCCCATCCCGAGTTCATTCTGTTCAGGAGGCAGGATGATCGAATGTTCGGAGCTACTGCAAGCAGCATCTCGCATTCCTGGTATACTCTGCACCCATCAGATGAGGTGACGTCCAAGCTCTTATGGATTTACGCTTTCTAGGCTCACCACAGGGCTACGCCGTCGGTTTCCTTGGATACAAAGTGTGGAGCTTCTACGCATCTTTTGTCCAGGCCACCCCCGCAAACCCGAAACGACCCTGAACCCTAAACCCTTTAAATCCCTAAACACCTAAACCCCTAAACCCCTAAACCCCTAATCCCTAAACCCTAAACCCCTGAATCCATAAACACCTAAACCCCTAAATCCCCTAAATTCCCTAAACCCCTAAATCCCCTAAACCCTAAACCCCTAAATTTCCTAAACCCCTAATTCCCTAAACCCCTAGAGCCGTATAGAACCCTAAACCCTAAACCCCTAAATCCCCTAAATCCCCTAAACCCCTAAATCCCTAAACCCCTAAATCCCTAAACCCCTAGAGCCGTATAGAACCCTAAACCCTAAACCCCTAAATCCCCTAAATCCCCTAAATCCCCTAAACCCCTAAATCCCTAAACCCCTAAATCCCCTAAACCCCTAAACCCTTATACCCCTAAACCCCTAACCCTCTAAAATCGTATAAAACCCCTAAACACCTAATTAAATACCCTAAAACCGTATAAAACCGTCTAAACCCCCAAATGCCCCTGAAGCCCGGCGAGAGAAGATGCTCCCCAGGGACAGCGAAAGGGCCGGAGCTGAGGTCCTCCCGCTACCGTGCTTTGTGCTTGAGGGTTTACGGGTTTAGGCTTTAGGCTTTAGGGCTTTAGTTAGGGGTTTAGGGTTTAGGGTTTAGGGGTAAAGTGGCTTCGTGAGGGTTTCATGGCCATGGTACTTTTTCCTGTCACTCAGCACTTACCTTTTGTCTCCATTGTAGTTCCTTTTCGGGGCTACCTTTTAGGATCCTTTTTGTAGAATTGGTTAACCCTTTAAGCCCTATAAACCCTATAAACCCTATAACCCCTACAAACCCTATAAACCCTATAAACACAAAAAAGGAACTACAATGGAGACTATAGGTAGGTTTAACTTCTTCAGAGTTAGGTGTCGCTAGGCGTTAGAGATGCGAACGCTTTGGGAATTTCGGGGGCCTTTGGGGCCCTGAGGCTGAGGGCATTGGTATAAGTGTTGGTTTAGGGTTTAGGGTTTAGGGTTTAGGGGTTGGTGGTTAAGCCCTAAACCCTAAACCCTTTTAGCCACTCTCTCCTTGAAGCCACCGTTCGAGGACGGTGGCTCCTGAGTTTGCTTCGAGGAGCATGTGTGTGACAGAGCCCGGCATGTGACTGAATGGAAGGAGCGTAAGAGGGAAGTCGCACCTGGTTCCAGCTTGTCCAGCGACGGAACCAACGTGACCTGATCCTCGACAGTAAATGCGGTGACGCTATGAACAGAGTAGTGACTCCAGAACAGTTGGGGGGCCGCTCACTGGCTCTGTGCCACTGGTGCGGTAACTGTGGTCGGTGGGGAGCCACAGTCTTTCCTTTAGACTCACCCTAGCATATTACGTGTGGTGTGGCGACGGAACTGACGGCCGGGGGAGATATCCCAAATCGTCAGCTTGCCGCGAGGGTTTTGAGACGCGTGGAGTTCTTGGAACGCGTCTGGTCGACCGGCGGGACTTGGCCTGGGAACCCAAGGCAGGGTTTCGTTGCAGCTTTCCTGGCCCAGAGAGCCGACGTCACTCATGCCCTAGACTAGACGGTTTAGGGTCTGGGGTTTAGGAGTTATAGGGGATATAGGGGATATAGGGGTTATAGGGGTTTAGGGTTTAGGGTAGACTCTAAACCTCATAAGCCCCTAAAACCTAAACCCCAAACCGCCCAAGCCTGAACCCTTCAAGGCCCGAAGTGCCTAGCCTTCAAAACCCTAGAAGCCTTAAATCGCTATAGACTTGGGGTTTAGGGTTTAGGGTTAGGATTTAGGGTTTAGGGTTTAGACCCCTGCAGCCTTTAGGGGTTTCCAGTTCTCGACATTTCGGAGCCCAGGGCCTCTCACTACACAGCCCTGTAAGCCTTGGAAACTGGGTCCATGTTAGTTTTTTTGGGGGGTCCTTCTTCGAATCAAAGTATGGTATATCCCAAAACCCTGTTCTAATTATTAAGGCCCCTATTTTGGATAATGATGTTCGTGGCTTTCATCTTGACATAGTGACATAGCTGCTTGTCACTAGGATTTTTAAAAAATGCACATAGATCGGGGCCGGAAGTGCTTGTCTGGTGCCCTATTGATAGCTCTATTGATAGCTCTGGTAGGCTAAACATTAACCCTGCTAGCCCGACGAGCTCTGATTGATCAAGCACGCTGCGGCTGATCAGAACCTAAAGGTGAAAGGACAGGGAACATGAAGTACAAACACTCCGTTTGAGGATAGTACACTTCGTTTGAGGATAGTGGTTACATAGGTTCGTATTTGGGGAAGCATATGCTTAAATAGGTTCTTGGGTTCACCCCTCAGGGTTAAGATGTTTACGGTATAGGACCTAGTATAGGACTTCAGGGATTTGGGGTTTAGCGCTCTGGGGTTTAAGGTTTACAGGGGCAGAGGTTTTGGTGATCCAGGGTTTAGGATCGCATCCTTGCAAGGCCCACCCCCCACGCGCTGATCTCCACATTGCTGTTGGCAGCTGACCGTGCATGAGCCATGTTGCCTCCTGTGCTAAGATATGGACTTTAGGGTTTAGGGCTTTGGCGAGTTGACTGCTTGGGGGGGTCGGTGGTTCAACAAGGGTTCAAAGAGATGTTGTATCTATAAGTATCTAGAAGTATATATATATATACAGACAGATAGATAGATAGATGGTTCTTTGGTAACCCCTCAACCCTAGCCCTAAACCGTGAACCCCTAAGCCCCTAAACCCTAGACCCAGCTTGTCTGGACCGGGATCTCTAAATCTTGGACGGTTGGCTTTACAGTTGGCTAAACCCTAAACCCAAAACCCGAAACCCTAAACCCTAAAGCCCCAAAATATGTACATGTATGTGTATATATATATACATATATATATATATTTTTTTTTGTTTTTGGAAGCAGCTCTCGGGTTCGATGCGTCTTTCGAAATGCGGTCTCTGTGAATCCCATAGTCTCTGTCAATCCCCTAGCCCCCCGGCACCCTAAAGGTTTAGGGTTTAGGGGTTTAGGGTTTAGGGAACCCTTAAGCCTAAACCCTTAAACCCTTAATCCGTAAACCCTTAAACCTGCATATGAACCCTAAAGCCCTAAACCCTGGACTCTGAAACCGGCAGGCACAGCCGCAAACCTAAAGCCTCCGCTTCAAACAGCAGCGCAGTGGTTGTTTCCAGTGCTCTTTGTTTGCATAGGTTTAGGGCTTAGGTTTTAGGATTGCATGGGGTTCGGGCCGATTAGGGTTTAGGCTTTCGGGAGCTTTCGCCCTAAGCCCCGAACTCTAAACCTAAAGCTCAAACCCTTACAACCCGAACCCCAAACTCTAAGCAAAAGCATCTTGGCAAGTGTACGTGGAGCTGGGACCACAAGCAGATGTGACGAACATGTTTCGACTGTCGGAGGCGCTTGCTGAGAGTCCTACCATGATGATATAGGGAGCCCAGCGTCCGAGAGGGACCCCAAACCTTGGAACAGGGTTTCAATGGCATATGTACCAACAACCCAAGTCTGATTGTTTCCATTTATAGACTTTAGACCCCCAAGTAGACTGTGTGTATACTTAGAGTGCCGCAGAGTCTATAGCCACAAGATAGAGCCCTTTAGAACCCTGACCATAGCCCTCAAGACATACACGAACCCTTTACAGCCAAAGCAGACACAAACAACTAACCTGCGACTCACGCCTTACCCGTAGGCTCCAAGTACCCAACTATAGTAGGGCTTTAGGTACCAGGAAAATTGCAGAACATGGTATGCGGGATTCAAAGACCCTACTAGTTGTGTACTCGGTTCAAAGCTTAACCCTCCTTATACACGCAGCGGAAAAGAGCACTCAAACGAAAACAGCTTCACCCAAAATCCTAAATCCTAAACCCCTAAATGCTAGCCCTTAAAACCCTAAAGCCCTAAACCCTAAACCCTACAAGCCCTAACCCTAAGCCCCTAAATCCTAGACCCTAAACCAAAGACAACCTGCACCCTTCTTATGTACGCCTGTGCTTCTGACAGCCGGGGCAATCAGTCCTTCGAAAGAGCGATGATGCCTGCGTCGATTTCGGGTCTGTTCACCAATAGCGAATCGACCCTAAACCTTCAAGCCCACATGGGTTTTGGGTTTTGGGTTAGAGCCGTATACAGCCAGTAAGCTGAGCCTTCAACCACAAAGGCCACCAACATGACTCCCGAACGGCAGGCATTCATTGTCTTCGGAGACGTTTTGAACCCAGCACATGGGTGACTGAAAAAGTCGCCCATGCTGCTTTTCCCTGACCAAAGACTCAGTACTCCAATATTATTTTACATATATATATATATTATATTATGTTTTATTATATTATATAATCTTAAAGTGCTTTCAAAACCGAACCCGGAATCCTCAGCCATCCGACTTGGAGTCATCAGCCTATCTTCAAGCTACACACATCCCGAAACCATAAACCTGTTCCTACTCGACCCTTCGCCCGTGCAGCGCCGAGCAAAGCCACAGCTTTTGTGCTCCGTGCTGCTTTCTGCTGCTGGGTACAGTCCCCTATTAGGGGTCTGAGGCGGGGTCCGGTACCCTAGACAACCTTGGTAGTCGTAGTGGGTGGTGGTACTGTAGTAGTAGTCGTCGTCGTCGGAGTAGCAGAAGGACTGAGTAGGAGTAGTAGGAATCATTGACCGGTTGCGGCGACCTAGATTTAG
>CAJNJA010065997.1:0-22876 GCA_905231915.1 Symbiodinium necroappetens
TAGGGTTAGGTTTTGCATAAGGTTATGGGTATAGGGCGGTATGTAGGTGGTTGATTGAGTTTGTGTGGTGGGTTTAGGCGGGGGATGGTGAGTTGGTCGGGGCTGGGGTGGTATCTTAAAACGGGGCGTACCTAGTGCTAGCTGACTCGGGCTTCTGCGGCTTTGGGGGCTTCGACTCCCCACTCTCGAATCTCCTAGCCTCCCAGGCCTACAGACCCCAAAGCCTGAGACTGTCCTTGCCGGGATCCGCGGCTGCCGAGGAACTGTACAGACTGTAGCACTTCAGAGTTACCACGACAAGGAAAGCATCTAAATATGAATGCATATAAGATATGATACATGTTCATATATGTATATACATATACATGAGAACCCAGCAGACCGTCAACCACGAGTATAGTGGCTGCTTGGCGACCTGCTTCAGCGTGAGGTTCCTGACTTTCTTGGACAGAGACAGAAAAGGCTTCGGGGTGTTGTGTAGTATATTAGGGACACCTCAATAGACCCTAAACCCTAAACCCTGTTAGAAGAGTGTCTTGGGGATATACCATGATGGCAAGAAGGGAGCCCTAAGGAATTGCATTGCGAAGTCTTTAGGACTCTCTCATTTACTCTCATTTAACTCCTTACCACCCTACAGCATATGTCCTCAACTGCAAGAGACTCTAAAACCCTACACCTGAAGCCTATAACCAGCTTAATAAAAAGGAATCCTGATTCACTTCGAAACGTGACAAGGCTCATGGGATCCTCAACACCATCGTCCTCGCCCTTGAGGCAAGATTTATAGAAGCTGCAGCTGTCGCAGTCCTGAACTTTCGGATCCTAGACCCTCCACCCTACGCTTCAAATTCTGTAGACCTCAACCCCTCCAAACCAAATCCCACACCCTCAACCCTAGCTAAACCTAAGTGAAGTGTGCATGGCGTTGCTGCTGGATTTTGACGGGTCTCAGAGCTCTCGGGTCGGGGAGTTTCGGTCTGTGTCGCATTGGGGTTTAAATTACGGGGGTTTCAGGGTTCGGGAAGTTCAGGGTTTAGGTTTCGGTGTAGGGTTTCAGGTTTGAGGACCTTAGGATTTAAGGTGTCGGGGCTTAGGGGGAGAATCCAGTCGGGTGCTTCTCGGGCTTGGGCAGTCCTGGGCAGCCTTATCCACGGTGCAGTCGTACTGGAAGACAGGCACGCCGTAGTTCGTGTAGATATCTTTAGACCAGAGGTCGTGATCGTCGATGCCCATGGAATATGCTGCTTGGATATCCCCCTTCGCCAAGTGGTCCATGCAGATCAAATACCCGCCGTCGAGGTGCTCACCAAAGCCTGAACTTTCTGCTCTTGGCCTTCAGATCGGCCTCTACATATATGCAAAAAAAGAGGGCCCTCTTTAGGAGGCTTTACAGGCTTTGGGGCTTAGGAGTTATACAAGAACCGTGGCCCAGCTTTGACCTAGGAACGGCGGAAGTCCTTGCAGGAGCCGCAGATGCGGAAGGAGTTCAGGAGATCCCTTGTGACGCCGGGTTCCATGGAGTCGGCGAGCGCTGCGATCTTTTTAGACAGAGCCTGTCCCTGTAGGTCTCCATGTAGGTCACTGAATTGACGGCTGGCGTCATCTCTGAAAACAGACCTCTGCCAGAGTTCTCGAAATTGGGAGGGTGCGGGTCCGGTGGTTGAGGGAAAAGCTGTCTCTGCTTTACAGGCCCTGTAACCCCGAACATATCATCGACCTATGGTGCAGACTAAATGCTAAATGTGGCGCTTGCTTCTTCCCACTGAAGGGCTGTCTACCACCGACTGAAAGATCGATGTCTCGGGCCTCTGCTTCTGCAGCAAGCAGTCAGCGGAGGGGCTTCCCTCCGAGGCCCAGCCCAGTTTGGACCTGAAGAAGGCCAGGCCAAGGAGTGCCCGGAGAGCCATGGCAGGAAACACGTCACAGCCTTTTTCGGTAAGCAGGGGCAAAATGTCTTGAGATAAAACTCACTCCAAATCGGACGAGGGCTCATGTGCTTCGACTCGACAGCTCTTGGCTTCCCCAGGGACTACTTGGGGGTTTCCGAAAATAGGGGACCCTAAAAAAGTACCCTAAATAGTAGGATCCTTATTATAAGGACTCCAAGAATAAGGTAGCCTAGTTTTCGGAAACTCGCACTTAAGGCAGATGCCAGGCCCAGGCTTGACTCCATGTCCGGCCTCGACGATGCACTGCGCCGCGATGGCCACGCGGAAGTTCAGCATCACCTCGCCCCCGGGCAGCCAATTTGCCCCTGATTCAACGAGGCTTCGGCCTCTGAGGCTTCGGGGCTTCAGATATCTGGGGCTCGGGGCTTTCGGGGGCTTTGATCTTGGGGGGGCTGCGAAACCTCCCGGTCCCTAAACACTCGGGGCCTTTCTTGAGATCAGAGTAGGGCTTTGAAGGATCCTCCGGAACAGCTATATAAAAAAAGCATAAAAGGGACAAAAAAATGCTCATGATTTCCGACCCCGATAACAACGGCCCTTTCAGATGGAAGCAGAACCAACTAGGCTGTCGTGGTTTGGGCTCCTTTGGGATTTCTGTTCGGAGTCCTGGCGGAAAGGTGGGCCGATCGAGATAACTCGATACCAGCCGCAGCTCTCTCCTTCTAGACACTCCAAAGTCTCGGCTGTTAACACCAGCGTCTGGTGGAGAAAACCGAAGTCGCACAGTCGCCAAATCCCAAACCCTCTGTCGGAAGACAACGTCGAAGTTGAAACCTCTGAAGCTCTTCTACCCAGCCTCGCTGAAGGGGTTCCGCACCGTGGAAACCTCAAGCTTCGAGAACGAAAGCGGGAAGGGCATGCTTGAGGGAGTTGAACGAAATAACCCGAGTGGGTTCCAGGAGCTATTGAGTTCGTTGAGTTGCTTCGGCGCTTGGGATTATTTTAGGGTGTAGGGCTTCATGCACATGCGTGCATCATCTGAACCTGCTCGATCAACTGAGGCAATTGTTCAACAAGCTGGTTCAATTTAACCGATTAGTGCGTGGTTCGTTCGATCATGTTGATAGGTTTGCCCGGCGGGCTCATGTAAGTGGATCTGGAACTATGCATGAAATTCGTGCGAGTCGTCGCATGGAATCACTCGAACGGAAACGAACTATACAGTACTTGAGCAAGAACTTCGCCTTGAGGAAGCATCAGGTCTTGGAACTGTTTCGGGTCCTTTTATCACTCAGTTGGAGGTTCTCTTACTGAACCAGTGCAATGTGGTATGTCAAGAATTATACAACTAGACAACTGTCGACAAACCTCCGCCAGGTACCGAAACAATCTGAACTATTCGCCGGCCGGCATCCATGTGGAGAGTCTCTAGCGACTGCGGCTGGGACTGGCCCACGTAATGGAAATAGTAATCCTGGGCTCTTCCGCAGCTGGGTAGAAGCTTTGGTTTATGCTCGAGTTTCAGGCCCAAAGTGTAGAGTAGAGTTTAGGGCTTAGGGCTAGCTCTCGTTCGAGTAGTCTTGGCAGGGGTTGTCCAGAATCTTTCAATGCATCCGCTTTCGTAAATTAGAGGCGAGATGATATCTGCGACAGCACAGCTTGTAGCACCTGAATGTGCGAAGCCTTTCCGTCCGTCCATCAAGAGCCGGGAACTGATGGGAGCAGAAGTTGCAGGCAAAGATGCTAGTGAAAACATCACACAAGTGTCCTAAACCCTAAACCCTAAACCAAGTGACAGGTCTGGGTTCATAAAGTTCTCCAACGCTCTGAAACTCCCCACGAGTCCCGAATGACGGCACGTAAGGACCCCGAAGGAACCAGGGAACGCTGGTGTGTCTGCGGCTGCGCGTCGTAGGTGTTCCTCCCAAAAGGTAGCAGCTCTGAGCTGAACACCTGATAGTTCCTGGGCATCGGATGCTGAGTTTAGGAGGGCCTGAAAAAGTTGAGAGGTGAAGGTGTCAGATTGGTGGGGTGCGCAGTTCAGACAGTACTTGCAACATGCAAAGCCAGCTGCGCTGCGCATGACTTTGCCCGCCCATCCAGCGACCATACTACTTATCCCGAAGTTCCTAAACCCTAAACCCTAGATCGAAGTTTGTTCTCTTCAGAAACCCCTCCTCAAGCCGCAAACCCCCTGTCCGAGAAACTGCAGTGCGCTCGCACCAAAGTCGCCCAGAAGCTCGGCCTCCGCTCTGGGTTTGGGGAGTGTTTGGGGTTGTGGGCTTGGCAAGTTTTGGGGGGCTGGGCTTCCAGGGCTTTGGGTTTAGGGCTTAGGGCTTTAAGGCTTCGGGTTTAGGGCTTTAGGGAGGTTCAGGTTTTTTTGGCTTGGTAGGCAGTCAGGGTATAGGCTTTACCATGGGTTGTAATATTATTTGGGGGGTGTCCAGGGAATCGGATAATCGAACGCAGAAGCTGCAGGATTGACTTGAATGATACTGCGCTAGTTAGTGTTTGGCGGCCCTCATGATTATCGTTCTCACGGTGTTTAATTAACATTCCATTTATGAAGGGTTGCAGCTTGAAGCTTGTGGCTGAGTTCGGACTGTTGGCCTCTTACCTGACACAAGGAAACCGTTCCGCACCATAGCAGAATATTCCCGTCTGGTTTCTGGCTAAGTATATAATGTACTCTACGTCCCCCAACACCTTGGTCCACTGTGTTCTCCCCGCACCCTGCTCCCTGGGCAGCGCAGGGCCTGCGAAAGGTAGGTGAGCAGCATGGCGTGGATTTGGTAAAACCTGAGGATGTTGGAGGCCTTCTTGCGCACTTCGGCCTCCTTTGGGGTTCGCGGGGCCTTTTTTTTCAGCGCCCTAGGAGGCGTGGTACCAGGAAGCTGCAGAGAGCTCGTGTGTGGTTTCGGCTTTTCAATTTTGGAGGGCTGGCCTTGGTGCTGTGTTTGCTCCTTTGTTTGCTGCTGTTTGGGAATAGGCTTAGCTTAGCGGCTTAGCATTTATGTCATCGTGTCCTGGTACCCAGAGCTTGCGTAGTTCGGGCACAATGACATGTGCGAATTTGATTCATCGAAACTTGCAGTATCAGCCCCATGGGGAGTCGTGTACGTTTGCTGGCCAAGGCACTTGCGAGCATTCTTCCTCTTTGTCTGAGCATAGATGTGCGCGGCATTGATGCGATTCCTTTCGGGCTGGCTTTCAAGAACTGCTCTACCTCGTACAGTTCTTCTTTTGGGGTTTGCGGCCTGGGTTTGCTTGGCTCAGGCCTATTCACGCCCTTTGTCAACAGTAGCGGAGCTTCAGGGGTGCTGTCCCGGCAGTTCCCTGAGCTAAAATGAATTAGACAAGAAGCATTGCACCCCCGGTCTCCAGGTCTCTGGTCTCTCTCACACGCTTTGATCTTCTGTCTTGGGATTTCAATTCTGTGGTCAGCAGTCTACGTATGGTTCATAGTAAGCCGTCATAAGCAAACTTCACACGTGCTTCTCGAGCCTGTACCTACACCCACTTTCTTCCCTAAACCTTAAATACCCTAAATCCTAAACCCTAACACCCGACTACCTCGGAACCAGAAGCACCCGACTCACTTTCGGGAAAACTAAACCCTAAACCCTAAACCTAAACGCTAAACCCTACCAGCTTTCTGGGAAGTCCTAAGCTGCTCCCGGCCCGAGGGTCCAGTCACGGAATCCCCAGGCGTAGACCATGGGCCGGGGCGCCAGGTTGAGCAAGCTGCCCTGCTTCAGGGGTTTAAAGGGGCTTCGGGGTGTAATGGCTTCAGGGGCTTAAGGGTTTTTCGGCCTTAAGGGTTTAGGGTTTCAGGGTTTGCCCACGAGCAAGAAAAAGTTGAATATCGACCCCTGCACCCGTGCAGGTTGCGAAGTGTCGTGCACTTTGGGATTATTCTGCACATTGGATTATTCTGCACATTGAGTTCTCCTGCGGGCTTGCCTGAGTGTATCCCCGAAGGCAACGCTGAAGGCAAGCGGGAGCCCAGAAAGAAACAAGCCCCTAAACCCCTAGACCCTTTAAACCCCTAGACCCTTTACACCCCTAAACCCTTTAAACCCCTAAACCCTTTAAACCCTCTAAACCTCATCCCTCAGGGGCGATTTCTGAGGCAGCGGCCCTTGGGGCCGCTGCGCCCTAAAGCGAAGTCTTCTTAACCCGAAGTACCCTAAAAAACTGTGCATCTTTCGGGGGCCTCCAGCCAGGTGGCGCCGCCCTCCATCATCACCGTGGTGCTGGTTCCGAAACCTGCCACTGCACCGTGCAGCTTTAGGGCCTCAGGGCTTTTGGCTTGTTGTGGGGGTTTTAGGGAAGTTTAAGGAAGTTTAGGGGTTCGTGAGGAAGAGGGCGAAGGGTTGCTCTTAGCAGTAGCTTGCACCGCACAGCAGAGCAATGGCTGCGGAGATTTCTCAGATCCGCTTGGAAGCCCCAAAGCGCTGGACCAAAAGACTTTGGCCCCGAAAGGCCCCAAACCCCTACAGCCCACACTCGGCGCCTCCCTGAATGACATGAGCTAGCTCATGGGCGAAGGTGTTCCTCAGCGAGACGCCGACATGGCTCAGGGTCTTGGGCTCTTGGGAGCCTCTTCGGGTTTAGAGTTCAGGGTTTAGGGTTTAGAGTTCAGAGTTCAGGGTTTAGGGTTTAGAGTTCAGGGTGCGGGCTTCGGTTTCCGTCTAGGGTTCGGGGATTCGAGCGCCCCTACGGTCCCGGTAGGCAACTGGCGGAAGCGATTGGGATGCTGCACGACTGTTGGGCATGAGCTTTGCCAGCGAGCCCACATCAAAGTGTGGTGCCAGCCCTCCCCCCCCCCCCAAAAAAAAAACAAGAAAACTGAAAAAAGGTCGTTAGACAAGCACAGGTGCTGCTTGAAAACTCTACTCCATGCAGTCCCAAGAGGCGCGACGTGGTAAGGGTTCGGATTCCTGCCAGGACTGGAGCTCAGTCGGTTGGATGAGCTTCCGGCAAAAATATGAGGATATCTTCTTTGGGTTTAGGGTTTGGGTTTAGGGTTTAGGGTTTAGGGTTTAGGGAATGCTAACCATCGAATTGAACTTGAACCTCGTGCTATCTCTCAATCAGTGGGTTGCAGCTTCTGTTGCTATCCCGCTGACCCCTTGGTTGGGAAGCTTCTGGACTACTTTTGTCCTTTTGCAGGCAGGGGCCTTACGGGGGGAGGGGGATTTGGGCAGGCAACAGAGGTCTTGGGTGAAGAGCTTGTGGGCGAGGAGAGGCATCGGCCAAACAAGGACAGATCCAGGGCCCCCGCACGTCCACGAGCTCTTGGCACAGATAGAAGATAATGTCTGCGTTGGTACTGGACTTGTTGTTGACGGGCCCGGGAAAGTTCACCAAGAAGTCATCTTGGCATGTGATCGTTTTGGGGGTCGGCTGCACATCGCACACCCTCAAAGCAGAAGCCTTGACCTACCGACTTCCCATGACCATCACATTTCGCTTTCGAAGCTCTGCCGCAAAACCACCTCTACGCGCAGCTGGCCTAGGGGTGTGTGGATTAGGGTTTGCTTGGAAAGAAAGTGAAGCCCAATAAAAAGGCAAGCTAGAAGGAGCCTCCCAACAGCCTGAGGCCCCACAGCCCCCAAGTATCCGGAACCCTGAAGCCTCCAAAATCCTAACCGCAACACTGGCAAGGCCCAAGAACGCCACTCTACACCGCTCTTCCTGGCTGGGATAGCAGGCCAAGGAAGCCCTTGAAACTTCCCTTCCGCCCCTTGCTCTACGGACCCTCATACGTCAAACATCCTTTTTTTCTTAATTATGTGGCTTCTAGTGTCTCTTTTCACACTAAGGGTGTCCAGGAGAACTAATCCGTGGGATTTTTCAGCAGGGCTGCGGGCCATCACGAATGCGTTGTCGAAGCCACAGCGCCTGGGAAGCCGGGAATCCAATTCCTGGGCCTTACATGTAGCAACAACGAACATACAGCTCTTGTTTGTTTTCCTTTTTTTGGGGGGGAGGGGGGGGTATACTGCATCCTCCTTGTGTTTGTGTCTCTGTGATGCGTTTGTATGAAATTGTGGTCTTCGGATCGTGGGCTTTGCTTTGTCGTCGGGTGATTCCCTGTCCTGCCTACTGTGCCTACTCGCTCTTTGGTTTCAGAGGTTTAGGGTTTAGGGTTTACTCGCTCTTTGGTTTCAGAGGCTTTTCGGTGTGCCTAGGACCATCCTGAACTCCTACGGCCGAGCAGGGAGACCCCCAAAGAAAAGCAAAGCTGAAGGCGTCTAGCCCAAATCTCAGGAAGGCGGCTGCAGCAGGACGTTGATTCGATCGGAGCCTCAAGGATTTCAGAGCTCCAAGAGGGATACCCTGAGGGTTCTAAGCCGGGGATCTATCAGAGCTCTAGGGGAGTCGGGCTTCAGAACGGGCTCTGTCTAAGGCTTCAAGTGGAGCTGACGGACTTTGCAGTCTTGGGAATTTCAGGGGTTGGGGTCAAAAGTCTCGGTAGCTTCTATTCAAGTTTGGGCCTTGTGGAGTGTAGGGGTTTGGGAGCTTAGGGCTGGCGGGCTTTTGGTCAATGCGACTTTCGGGTTTCGGGCTTCAGGGTTCGGGTGTTGCATCAAGGGCTTGGGGTTCTGAGTCCACGAGGGGGATTTTCCCATGGGTTTGGGCTTCAAGGGTTCAGATGGCCGATAACCCACAGCTTCACGGAGCTCAGAACCGACAGATGCCGAGACTTCAAGGCCACTCCAGGACCATCTGAACCGGAAGTTGCTCCAAGAAGCAGGTGTACATGAACGGCATCTCTCCCATCACCTCGAAGTCGGGAGCTCTCTGGAACAGAAAGCCCCACTTGCGAGTAACCGTCTAAGTCTGGCCGTCCCATTTGGAGTTTCCATCCCAATCTCTTCATCCACAGAAGCATGACCGACTTGAGGACACTGGGAGTGGAGCTTGCAAAGACTAGGACCAAAGAGGGTCCTTTGCAGAGGAATGGATGGCCTCTACTCTACGAACTGAAAAACTGCCTAACCAGACTCTGCCCCCTGCAAGATGAAGACGGAAAGCACGGGGCCCCCAAAAGCTCCGATGGAGCTGCGGTCCAGCTCTAAAGTTACCAAAAGCGCCCTTAAACTGTTAGGACCTGTTAGGATCCGATTCTTCTCGGAATGCTCTATGTTATGGCTCTTAAAGCGCCTTTGAACTGTTAGGACCTGTTAGGATCCGATTCTTCTCGGAATGCTCTATGGTTTGGCTCTTAAAGCTCCCTTGAACTGTTAGGACCTGTTAGGATCCGCTTCTCGGAATGCTCTATGTTATGGCTCTTAAAGCACCCTTGAACTGTTAGGACCTGTTAGGATCCGATTCTTCTCGGAAGGCTCTAAGAGTCTCTTAGAAAATGTTCCGATCCCTGCAGCGCCTTGCATTCGTGCTCCATCCAGCTGGCGCTCCCAGCTGCGGGCTTCCTGAGTGGGACGTTGCGTTTGGACTCAGGGGCTTTAGGGTTTAGGGTTTAGGGTTCAGGGTTTAGGATTTAGGGTTTTAGGGTTTAGGGTTTAGGATTCATGGTAGGATGGAGACGAACAGCGATGTGAACATATCACATTCTCTCATACTCCATCTTCCCTGCGGCAGAGTTGTTTTGAGACGGGAAGCTGCTTCTTCCGCTTCGGTCTAGTACCAAGGGGTTCGTGTGTGGCCCAGGTCTCGGGGTGTACGGTCAGACCGAAAACACCCCTGAGACTTCTCCGGGGCCCAGGAGCCTCGAATCCTGAGAACCACCCGCGCCCCCTACGGTTTGGGGTTTAGGGTTTAGGGATGAGAACCCCCCCGCCCCCTCTCCACCAAAAACAAGCCAATGACCCAAGACAAAAAAGATCCATTAATACTGCAGCTTTGGGTGGATCCACGATGAAGCCACAGTCCGTGAAACGTAGGTTTCTTCACCGTGCGTCAGCTCGTCCACATTGTGGACATTGGCATAGATTTCGGCTGCCTCTGCCGGACGAGAGGAGCGCAGACCATCACATCTGAAGACAAGGTCCCTCGTGGGTTAGAAGACGATGCATGGGCTTCGGATGCTATGCAATGATATTCAGCCAAGAAAAAACATCTTGGGGAAAAGCTATTCACGCATGGGCCGGCTCCCGTTTGTCAGCAACTTCGAGCAGATGTACTCCGAACTCCGCACGGGCATTGGCACTGCGCTGGTGGTCGCAGTCGCGCCTTCACTGCGACATCGCGCTGAAGATCTGTAGATCCCTCCTCGAAAGAGCAACAGAGTTTCAAGGAGCGGTTTAGGGAAGGTGCCACCTCGGGAAAAAGGTCGGGAGATCAAGGACCTAGCACCGTTAGTTTGCCTCACAGTGTCCTTGGTGCCGAAAATCGGTGGTACAGCTCATGAATCCAGGGTCCTCCGCCCATACATTGATGTGCCCGGCCACCAGATCCTGGCTGCCCGAGGTCACCCGAAAAGGCAGCTTCGTGCAGAACACAAGTGAAGCCTAGGCATCAACCACTCAGGGTAGAGATCCTTATCTGAGCATCAATCTCTGCTGATTCCAGAAGTCATCCTGCCAAAGGATGTATGGAGTGTCTCTGAATCGGCTTCTGCCTAGCAATCTTGGGGCAAGCCTGCGTCCAGGCAGTTCGGAGTTGGGATCCTGCTTAGCATTTTGGACTCGACGAGCCGACGAGCATCGGTTCCCCGAAAATCCGGCACCCCAGCGGAAAGCCATGCCTCCAGCGTGAACTCGCTGCGCCTGCCCATGCCTCTGAAGGACGCTGAGAACAGGGCTCATGGGCCCCTCGTTGCAGATTTCAGCCTCTTCTCCTCGGAATACTTCCTTGGGCTTTTGGAATCTCCCCTAAACCCTAAACCGTCTCGACATAAGGGGCGCTAGCGGTCTTGGTTTCCGACGACGAAGCCCAAAGCTCTGCTCCCAGAGCCCCCGGCTTGACCCGAAACCCTGAAGCCTTTGGAGCCTTTTTAGGGTTTAGGGTTTAGGGTTAAAGACCTGAAACCTCCTGAAGAGTCAGAGCCCTCAAGGTGACTCTAAGCCGCTGATGTAGAAGCTCTGAAAAATCTTGATTGATCTTCTTTTTTAGCCTAATGAGGAGACATATCAAATAGTCCAGTGGCCTCCTGGTCCGACCTAGCTTAGGTGAAGTACACCCAGAGGCCCAAGAAAAGATACTGACAAAAAAACTCACCGAAAAACGAAAAAGATGGCATTAGCTCTCCTCTGGCCCCTTCAATCGCGGCCACCCGGCCTACATTCAGGTAGGCCCTCTTCTGTCCCACCTGTCCGACAATGTGAGGCTGAAAGGGCTGGGAATATGCCATTAGCGGCGCTGGCGGTGCGAAGTCCAGCTTGAAAGACAAGAGAAGATGCAGCGCTGGGAGGCCCAAGAAAGTTCGTGAAAACCGCTGCTGGCCCGGAGATCACGACCCAATGCAAGACGGTGATCACGCCCTCCTTTACGAATATGCCTAAGTGTGCCGCTGGGTCACATGAACTTTATTGATCGGACATCTTGCCAACACAGGGCATCGAATCCAAAAAACACTCTCTCCCAATATGCACTGCAACGAACATTCCTTGTCTTCAGGGTCTTCCGAGAAGGGGACCCTTCAACACCGATCCCCACTCCGATATCCAAACGGAACCAATCCACAAAAACCTTTGATTGTGGAAAAAGGCCCAAACAACAGGCGATCTCAAAAGCCAGACTCATGAAGAAAGACCCCCAACAAAAGAAGGGCGACGCACCGTCCCCATGATCAAGACACCTCCAAAGAATTCCGTACACCTAGATCCCTAAACACGCAAATGTACTCCAACCGTACATGCAATCCCTAATATAAGGGCCTTGATTCTTATACAAGACTTTCATTACTGAGCCCTAAGAAATGCTACTAGCAACCAGACCCTTACGCCCTAAAAACCCCCAAAGCCTCCGGATAAGTTCGCTGCCATCCCCCGCAGCGACCGGAGTCCCGGATCCTTGGCCGCAAAAAGGCGGTTCAGAATTTGGGGGTTTAGGGTTTAGGGTTTAGAGTTTAGGGTTTAGGGTCTAGGGTTTTTCGGCTTTTGGCGGGGTGTTGGGGCTTAGGTTTAGGGTTTAGGGTTTAGGGTCCAACTTCGGCCGCGGAGCATGGACGTGAAGCCTGCAAAGCAAGGATGCTCGCCTCAGAGGCGAAAGGGAGTTGAAGGGGGGAGCCAGAACAAAGTCGCTCAATGGCTAACACAGGCTAGGGATGTTTCGGGTTTTTCTGGGCATTGTTGGGAGTTTGTGGTGCGTGCAGTGACTCTATGGCTCCGGGGATACAGGGGGTTCGAGTCTAGAGATAGAGGCCAGGGTTGAGGTATGTCGAGAATTTATGAAGACAGGACAAATCATTGAGAAGGCTCAGGAATACTCAGGACTGCTGTCGATCTACTTCCTCTTCAGAGGCCATGGCAGGTTTCGGACTTGCCCCCCGAAGTTTCGGGGCAGCTCAAACTACGGCACTCTAATCCCAACTCTCGGATCTTGGCGGCCTTGTCTATCTGGGGGGAGCTGAGTGGCAAGAAACCTGCGGTGGTTCCATGCCTTACTTTATGTGGTCTTTCTGCTTGATGCTTCTATGGTGTCTGATTCTGAAACTCCCGGAGAGTGCCGGGGCCACGAGGCCTCTGCACGAGAAGATCTTCTTCAGAGCCCTGCCGGGACCCTAGCAAAATCCCCCCCAACCGCCGCCTTTTGCCGCGAAACCGAAGAACCCGCTGAATCTGAAGCAACAGAAGAGTTCTAACAAAAACCGGACACCCTGTAGCCCCAAACCCATCAAGCCTGAAACCCCTCTTGGGGCGAACACCAACCGACGGCTTCAGCTGGAAGCGGCGCTGCCTTCAAGAGCTGGAACTTACGACGAACCCAGGGCTTTGGGACCTTTCCCCTTCAGGGGGGTTTTAAGTGTTGGACTTAAAACTTTAGGGTTTTGGGAACAAGGCCTGTTAAATGTTAAGGGCCACCACCTGCGCGAGCGCTTTGCGGTTATTAGGGGTAGGACGTACCTGTGTTTTGCTGATGTCGGAGGATCAGCGCGGGCCTTTGTAAGCCTTCTAGCAGTCCTGAAGATTCGAGCCTTGTGGAGTTTGGCCTTGCCATTGCTTCGGTAGAACTATAAAGACCCGAGGCCCCAGATTCAGTGCTGGACTTGTGGGCCATCGCACTTGAGATTGCTTTTGGCCGCGATTCGGGCTGAGGCCTTAGACACCCCGTCCAGCCAAGCGAGATCCCCGTCTGGCCCCAAGTTCCCGAGCGTCGGAGGTTGGACTGCGGCAAAACCGTTGCCTCCATTTCGGGCGCGACCAAAGCGCCTCCAGACGATCCCTGAGCCGCACTGGCAGAAGGGAAGACTTGAGCCTTACGAACTTGAAGCAGAAACCCTAACCTAAGTTCCACGGCTGCGTTGGTCTTCTGGGCTGCAGAAGCCCCTGATGTAGTGACGCCGTGAGGAAGCCAGGCAGCTAGCGATGTGTTCTCACGCCGCGACCATGTGTTTTTTTATGGTATATGCCAGTATATGCCCCTAACCCCACGCTAACAGCCCCAAAACCCAGGTGCTTTCTTCCCCATCTAAACAATTATTGTACTTCGAACATCCCCACCCTACACATAGTGCATTTGGGGGCCACACCAGTGACTGGGGTTACGGTCGTGGGGTTCCCGGTCACGTAACAAAACACGAGCATTCGATTCAGGTCATTCGACGACCCATGGGGTCACACCACCGACTGGCGATACAGACATGGGGTCCAATGGATGGGCTGGTAGCATGGACGTTTTCATGGTTTGGGTATGTATGCACTGGCCAATGGATAGGTTAGGTTGGTAGCATGGACGTGATCATGGTTTGGGCATGGATGAAGTGGCCAATGGATGGATGTGGACTTCCTCATGGTTTGGGCATGGATGAACTCGCCAATGGATGGGTTGGCAGCATGGACATGGCACGATGCCGACTCGAGCGACAGAGAAAGCGTGGCAAACGAGGGTGATGGAGCGAGTGTTATTGCAGTAATTCGTAAATGATATGGTGTTACCATTTATTCTATGATGCTACATGTTATCATCTGTATGATAAAAACTATATGATAATTGATTGTACGATAACTTTTCAATAATAATAACAATAATAATAATAATAGACTACACGATAACTTTTCAATAATTCTGCAACATTATATTGCAATATATTATGTGATGTTATATCATACCATGTCATATCATGTTCTATTCTGCTATATTATATTATACTATCTTATCTTATATTGTACTGTATTCCATTATATACTATACCATATTATATCATGTTATGTTACACTAGACTATACCGTTACATATGATATTTCGCTTCAGCATGTGCTACAAAGTTGTATATATACATATACATATATACATATTAACAGTTGTTAGTATGTAGAAATCTAGCTACACCCCGAGGGTCGTGACATCTGCCGGGGCCCCGTCATCGAAGGATCGTCCGCCAGGTGTCGTGGTGTGGCGACCTTGGGTTTCCGTTGCTCCAAGGCTTTGGGCTTGGGTTTAGGGTTTAGGGTTTAGAGTTTCAGGGTTTAGGGCTTAAGGGTTAAGGGTGTAGGGATTCAGGGTTTATTCAGGGGTTGGGGTTTGGGGGTTTGGGGCGGCATTATGGTTTAGGGTTAAGGCTTGAAAAAACCACCCAGCATATGTAGAATGGGGATCCTTTAAAGGGCTCTGAAAAGGGTGGCTAATGGGCTCTACGAGATGGGGTTCAATCAAAGTGCTCTACTGCTTCGACTAGGGTTTGGTGCTTTTGTTCTAGGTATAACCGTATAACTTCAGAAAAACCATACCAGGGCTTTCAGGGAGTACAGTTATGAAATTATGGCCGCTACTACGTCGTACGTCTTCATCACGGTGCCCCGAAAAGCATCGACCGCCGGAGGCTGAGGCTGGAGTTTCGCTCTTCGGATTCAGGAATTCGGGGGTTTTTGGGGTTGGGGTTTAGGGATTTCGGATTTAAGGCTCCAGGGATTCTAGTCGTCTTCGGCGTTAAGGACTTTAGGGTTTGGGGAATTATTACTTATGAGGGATCGGTCTTTGGATCTGCGCAGGACCACAAGCCTCAGATTTTCGAAGGCCCTGGATGGCTGGGGCCCGAAGCACCTACAAACCAACCCCTGAAAATCTAAACCCTACCTTAACAGCTAAACCCGAAGTTAGACTAAACCCGAAAACCCTAAACCCTAAACCATAAAGCCCTAAAACCCTAAAACCCTAAACCCGAGGAAACCCATGCTTTTCCGCTCTTTCTCGAGCGTCGGCTCGCCATCCTCTACACTCAGAGCCTCGGAGCTCCAGATGTCAAGGAAGCTTTTGCAGCTGCCCTCCTTGGGGAAGGGGAACCTCGGAATTTCCCGCAAAGACAGAAGTCGGGCCTCTAGGCCTCAGGGCTGTTTTTTGTTAATTTTTTGGGGGCTTTAGGGTTTAGGGTTTAGGATTTAGGGGTTTAGGGTTTAGGGTTTCAAGTTTCAATAGATCTCAACAAGAAAGGAGCAAGCCATTGGCAACCTGATGGCTTCTCTTCGCAGGGCCTTCGCCATGTGACCGCCGCATAGAGCAGCCAGCCAGGGTGCACGATGGAAAGCCCGCCTCTGAGGATTTACGTTCAGGGCGTAGGGTTCGCGAGGCAAACCCCCAAACAGCCCACAACTGTAATATCGATGTGTATATATATATATATACACACGTAATTATTATTAATATAAATATATATATATATATATTTATATATATAGATATACAGAGAGAGAGAGAGATAATAAAAAAAGAGAGGGAGAGAGAGAGAGAGAGACAGCTAGAGCGAGAAACCGAAAGCATGAGCCTAAAAGCTTTAACTTCTCCCATGGGCTCAGAAGAGCTCCTGCAGGACCGCCCGAGGTTTAGGGGTTCGAAACCACACGTATGACTTAGTCACCTTAAACATTAGAATAAGGCCAGGGGTACATTTATACTTACTTAAATCGGAGTGGGGCATCTCTAACAAGATTTAGGGATGCATCTACATTCCAAACTCACAAACCCCAGAACCTAAACCACCAACCCCGCTCGACACGTGGCCTGCTTGCTGGAGTGCCAGTGCCTTGAGCCACTTCTCAGTCCGTCTTGCCACCACCACATGCGTGGCATTCTCCGGAGCTGTCACCAGCTCAGCGCCCAATCCTGAAAGGCTCTCATTAGAATCAGGCTTCGGTGATATATTATACTACAATGCGCAGACTATGCGGGGACACTCTTGCTAATTACTCTGTATTAGACAGGATCCTGCTTTGTTGTCCATAGTTTCTTTGACTTGATAAGGAGCAACGGGACGAGACATGCAGGACTCACAAATGTTCGTGTGGCCAACCTACCTGCCCTGCGTGACTGCCTACCCTGCTGCATACATACGTACATACATACAGCCCTAGAGTAAAGCAAAGTGGCTCTGAAGCCCATACCTACCTGGGTTCCTGTTGAAGGATTTCAATTAAGCTACCCCAATAAGGAAACCATATTATTTACTATAGATCCCTATTATGGTAACTTAAACTAAATCCCTTAACAATGGTAACTTAAATTAAATCCCTTAACAAGAACCACGGCCAGATGAAGCGTTCAGCCCAGCTGCGCTCGGGCCACTGGATATCGGAGTGGAAGAAGCCGGTGAGGCAGAGGCGGCAACCCTGAAGCGTCCGGCTTCCTGGGATCGGGAATCCACAGTGAAAGCCAGAAAAGAGAGATCTTCCCTCATCCCCAAATTCCCTAAACCCTAAACCCTAAACCCTAATTCCCAAACCCTGAATCCGGACCACCCGACTCCAAGAGCGGAACAGAGACAAAGACAAGAAGCGTAACGCCGGTAAGGAGGAGGCGACGCTCCTCCCTTCCCCGCCTTCCCCTGCCATGGAATCCTCTCCCGTACTGGGGAGGAAGACCGCCTGCGAACAGCAAGATTTGGGTTTAGGATGTTTAGGGCTGAAGACCTCAAGAAGTCCAGGCTTGAGCTTTTAGGCGTTCAGCGTTTCATGGCCTAGGGCTTGCAGGGGAAGGGATTCGGCTATAGGGGGGTTCCGGAGTCGTCAAGGGCCTGGGGCTGCAAAAACCACACCCGATCAACGCCCGGCCTCGTGTAAGTCCCGGAGAATCTTCTCCTAGATTCTCCAGCCATCTCGTAAGAATCAAAGGTGCTCCTATCATTACCGTTTACTTAACGAGGTAGACACCAACAATCGAAAGGGTATGCGGGTATTACTTCGCGACCGTAGTAGTATAGAACCATGCTGACCCTCTTTCAGGCCTATGAAACTTGTCTACAAAACCGTAAGCAAAACTGCAACCTAGTCTCCAGGTGCTTCAGTTGGAAATCTCTCGCCCGCAAGGGCCAGTGCGACTCGCAGAAAGCTGCGTCAATCTTCCGGCGCTTTGGCTCCTGGGAGTTTGGGCTTCAGGGTTTCAGGGTTTTGGATCCAGGGCCTCACGGTTTAGGGGTTCAGAGCTGTAAGGCTCAGCGGGTTTTGGGCTTCGTAGCTAACACCCATCTACAATCAATACACAAATCAAACAAACTCCAGGTTCAAACAAAAACAAATTAAAGAACAAGTAGACGAACAAGTACATGCGCAGGTACGTACATACCGCAATGTAACACTGCAGCCACGAAGGAGGCTTTGGCTGAGGTATCCGGTACGTCTGGGTCTTGAAAGAATATCGACGGCTTCGGTGTCCAGGCCGGCTCAGACAAACATAGCTCAACCCTCCGGATGCTGAGAGGATGTCGTCCCAGAGGAGGTGCACGAGATAACCGTAGTCATAGCTACCTATAACACAGCCTCAGGATTTCAGAACCCCAGCTTCACGAAGCAAAGTCATGGCTACGAAAGAACATGGGTTCAGGATTTCAGAACCCCACGAACAACCGTAGCCATGGTTATGCTGGATCCATCGGCATAGTCCATCACGGAACCGCTTTCCGGTCCGACGGTCTTCTGAAGCCACTTGGGTTCAAAAACTAGCTCAAGCCTGGACAAGGATAATGCATAAGGAAGTATTGCTTACAATCGAAGAATATGTTAGTGGCCCTTTGTGATTTTTCTGAAACTCCAGGAAGTCCTAAAAACAAAGCCCAAGCTCGGACCAGGGGAAGGAAGCAGTGGAGGGATCAGCCGCAGTGGCGCCGGTGAGCTTACCCTCAAAGTCCAGGTGCTGACGGGTATCCCCCTCAAAAGGCAGATAGGGGACGACCTCGTTGCAGTTTTTTGGGGTGTCGGGAAGATGGGAGTCGTAGGGCTTCAGCTTATTGATGAAAGGCAAGCTACCGTACTGTAGGGCGCCTGGAATCGTTGGAACGGGGGTTGGGGCTACATGATAGTCACTTTAGCTTCTTCCTAAAGCACTGGTAACTGTTCATCGTCATCCGTCTAGTAGATATTGAATACGATGTCGTCTACTAGCGAAGGGATAAAAGCCGTCGATTCCAAGACTCGGCCAGGTCCCAGAGAGGTCCGTTCGGGTGTTTGGGCGCCGATGTGATGCAACTGGTTGGGGTTTTGAGGCAGAGGGCTTAGGGTGAGTGAGATTTGCTTCAGGGCTTAACTGTACTCTCTGCCGCACCAAAACTCGCAACCAGCATGTGTTGGGCCCTCTCCCCACCTTCAACAGCTGAGACTGGCGGACAACCACCGGCCAAACCTCCTCCCGGTCATCCACGATCAATGCAGAAGTTGCATCCTTTGGCAAGATCTGCGACAGGTCCTGGGCATGTATCACACCGAGGGGTTCAGAGGCTGGGATTCTGGTCGGGGTTGAGAAATTCGAAGTCAAGATCTACATGGGGCCCGTAATTTCTGGACTGGGTCAGAGGTCCTTGAAGCCTTGTGGCGTGTTCTCTCGGTGAAAGATGCGCGGTGGATCTCCAAAATACCGGCGATCAGGGTCCAAGATCTCCAGGACCTTCTGTGCATAGGCGCCTGTTGCTTGCGTGTAGACATAAATCTCGCAGGTGTCCCTCGTGACCTGGAGGAAATCGTCTACGCCGGGCCGCTTCCGAATCTTCATCTTTGACGGCATACTCCGCATGTCAGCAGTCACCAGGGTGTGATCCAGGTCCATGACAAGTACCAGCTTTCTTTCAGAAGCCCGGCGGACTTGCTCATCAGCATCCAAACTCGAGAGGAGCGATGCAGACACCTGCAAATCTACAGCCGTTGTGAGAAAGCCTGGGCGCTGCATGGCCTTGGCCTTGTCCGGTGCAGTGGATACGATGCGATGACACTGGACGCACATTCCTGCGAAAGTTACATCATGAGCACACGCATCGCCATCAGATTCGGCCATGAGGTACCGCTAAGTGCCAAATCCAGCCAAGCCGACGCCCAACGAAGCCCACTGATGCTTGCCCGGATGCAAAACAGGCAAGATCATGCATACAGCTCCCTTGCTCTATTTCTGCTCTTCTCATTATTCGTACGGATATCATAGTGATTGTCTAGTCATAGAGTTGCAACAGTGGCAGCGGTCGTGGTGGTGGTTGTAGTCGTGGCCATGGTTGTGGTCGTGGTCGTGGTAATGGTCTCTGTAGCTTTCTATGTGCTTGTTCTTAGATTTATACTTCTTGTTGCGCTTGTACATGTGTCCTCTCATAAGTAAAGTAAAGTGTGATGAACACTGCGACTAGGTGAAGTTCCTAAACACACGTACTCTGCAACTAGACGCCTCGATTGCAACTTATGCGAAAATTAAAGGGTAAGGGTCCCGGGTGGACATACTGCAAACCAAGGTGACGCCCCTCGCAGGACGCCTTTTGCGCAACCGGGACGCGTTAAGTCCTGCACCTAGTACTATCAGAGTGTGTAGTGATTTTTGGTCATCAATTTGGCTTGCTGGTTCTATGGTATTGCTGTTGCTACCATTGCCACTCCTGTAGCGCCGCGCGTGTGCAGACCTTGGCCTAAGAGCTACTCGAAGCACGAAGGCTGCGGCACATCGTTACTTAGAGCCTGCGAAGAAACCCAACCTCGCTCAGGACTCGCGGGTCGATGGCAGGGCAGAATGACAGAACGAGCACAAGATACTTGCAGACATGCTGCTGAAGTATGGACAAACGGACGACAAGTCTGATGCATGGTTGGCCCCTTTTGGCATTTTTCGGCTGCGCGACAGGGTTGCAACTCATCGAACAACACGAGCTCGGGCCTTCTGGCTCAGGTTGGGTTTCGGGCCTGGGATTGGGTTCTTGCGGTGCACAAGCAACAAGAACCCCACCAAAACTCCGGAAACTCCGAACTCGTGGCAAAGCCACCTGAGCCTTTGGGAGGCACCCCGGCACTGCTCTTCTCTTTGAGTCATGCGGGAGAGAGTCCATAAAACCGAGAGACTTGAGCAGAAGGCCCTGGTGGGAAACTCGAGATTCCCATGGCAGAAGCTCGGGAGTTGATGCGTCGCAAGGATCCCCGCTGTACATGGCCATAACCAGTTGGGCCCTTCTTTCGGAAGCCGTAAAGGCCGGCGGCAGCCAGCGGAGGGATGTCCGCCGATTCGCCCCTACCTCTTTTGACACCTCGAAAGATTCTAAGATGGCTCATCGCACTCTAAAGTCTTTAGAGGCTTTTTAGGCTTGATATTTAGGGCTCCAGGTGTTCCTTGCCTCCTTGCTGCAAGGCACTGTTCTACTGTAGCTAATTAGTTCCCAAGACGAGGCGTCCCAGTTCAAGCTGTGCCGGCATCACTTGCTGCTGAATTCCTACAGGCACAGCGGCTCTCGTCCAGTTCGGCGAGGTCACTCGGCGATTTTTGAGGTTTAGGCTTTTCACACATTTCTGCTGTACCTGGTTCAGAATCCCCCGTAAATACCATTGTTTCCATACTTCCGGGCCATTCCCTTCTGCCCGCAATTTAATGTTGAAATTGCCGTGGTTTTTTGAAGGCATCCGTAAACCACACCGGTATTTGTGGGGTTTTCTGATCTGCTTCACACTTAAGACGTGTACGCAACTAAGGCCCCTTCTTGTTGCTTCCGTTTCTGCCCAGCCCTGAAAAGACAGCATCCATGGTCCAACCATGATGACGTCCATGTTCTAATCAGTTCTGGGCAGAGAGCATCCATGGCCCAAGCATGATGACGTCCATGGTTTACTATGTTCTGAGAAGAGAGGCTCGATGTCTCGGTCTGATCCGTTCTGAGAGGAGAGCATCCATGCCCCAACCGTGATGACGTTCATGGTGCAATCAGGTCTGGGCAGAGAGCATCCATGCCCCAACTATGATGATGTCCATGGTATTGTAAGGTCTGAGCAGAGAGCACCCATGCCCTAACCGTGGTGACGTCCATGGTCTACGTCCATTGTCTAATCCGTCCTGAGAAGAGATCATCCATTGCCCAACCCTGATGACGTCTACATGGCCTAATCGTTCCGAGAAGGTTAAACCTTCTTGGCAGAAATGGCTGGATGTTCTTGTTTTTAGGCGCACTTTGGGAGCAGAAGGGAGTCATTTCTCAACACTACGGGCTATGACCTAAGTGCTGAACCTCATGTTTGCTGGTGGTGCCATACTTTTCCGCGGGTTCCTTGTGGACTCTGCAGGGTTTAGGGGTAGGGTTTTAGGGTTTAGGTCACTCGATATGTTGAAAGCCATGCATGCAAACCTACGTCGTCCCACATGTCTGCTGTGCTCTGCGAAAGCTCGCCGTGCCACTATTCTGTCGGCTGCACCGCCGACTGTGCTCGGTGGGCGAAGTCGGTCCTGGTCCCTTGCAAGTTTAGGGCTTCGTGTCTGATGGTGATGGTGTACGGTTAAGTGCTTCATAAATGGTGAGGGTTTAGAGATAAATCTGTAAGCACTTTCGGGCTTGCGTGGAGATAGGGGATGTTGTGCCCTTAAGCCTCAAACCAAACACAAGTACAGTATCTGAAAGCAGATGTCATCTGTCAGCCAGATAACATGATGCACGTAACATATGATAGACGACGGTCTTCAAACAGCTTCGAACCTTGGAATTCCTGCGGAAACAAAATTGACCAGGGCCGCACCAAAAACGCAGAGGGAAACGCAGAGGCATCCTCCCGCGAGCCTGCAGCAGGCCGCATGTGTTGAGGGAAGCAGAGGCGAAGGCGTCTTCGGGATTGCAGGATGGAGTTTAGGATTTAGGGTTTAGGGGTTTCGGGGTTTAGGAGTTTAGGGGTTTAGGGGTTTAGGGTTTAGGGGTTTAGGGGTTTAGGGTTTAGGGTTTAGGATTAAAGTGCTTCGGCTGCAGTGATGGCATGCTGAAGGGATTGCTCCTCGCTACGGTGTGCGGGAGAGTTTGTCTGGCCTCTTACTTGTTTGGTTGGGTCTCGAATCATGAAACGACTGAGACACAACTTTACCTACATTCCGTTCAACCCAAGTATTACACGTTGCCCTGGGAGCGTGCCTCGTGAGATAACACGAATCCAAATCTCCCCAAAACAAGTCTACAAGGCACTCTAACATCACCACAGCAACAGACATTGTCCAAAAATGATCGCCAAAGCATTCAGCCATACCCGTAAAAATCTCTATAAACCGACAAAGCTCGAAGAGCATGGGGAGTACTTGTTCGTGAAAGTAGTAACTATCAGCTTTGTAAAGGTACCCATAACGGCTTCAGGGAATAGCAGGGTGGTGTAGATGTCGAGGCCTTGCAGTTTGTAGGTTTTCCGAGTGGAGTTTCGGAGCCCAGGCGGACAGTATTGATAATTATTCAGGGTCCGATATTGCAACGAAACCATCGTCTTATCCCTAAACCCTGAACCCTAAACCCCTAAACCCCTAAACCCCTAAACCCCTAAACCCTAAACCCTATACCCTACACCCTAAACACCTAAACCCTAAAAGAATCATTATACTTACAATGAGGAATCTGAGCCGACGGAGTAATATTGTAATTATTTCGGCTTCTATCTTAGGGTTTAGGGTTT